>JARFXV010001074.1:357500-472500 GCA_031761425.1 Cosmopolites sordidus | reverse complement strand
GCGCAGATTGTATCGGGGTAGTTCTGGACTATTTGCGGCACTTGGCAACGCTGTCGGACGTTCGTTTATTGATTATTCTTTCTCGTCGCCCCGTTGCCGTGTTTCTTCTTTTCAGATCAGATGCTTTCATTGAATCATTGGACGGGGATAACGCCCAGTTGGTGGAACGGTGTGTTAAATGTGGCTGCATTTGCCAGGCTCAACTTAGTGTTTCAGAGCAAACTGCCACTTTGCCTGAAAAGAAAAGACTTTTCAAAGACAAATCTGAACACTTACATCCGAATTAATTCAATAACTTCGGATAGCAACGAGGGGAATGGAAATATGTATGTTTGGTACTACATGACGGTAGAGAAAGCCCTGCACTTGGATTACGGAACAAACGAAAGAATGTGACATCATTGGAAGAGGCATCTAGCGAGGCGATGGAGGGGCAAATGGACCAAGGCAATGCTGGACTGGTTATTGCTTGATCGAAAAGTACGACCGAAAGTACGATATATTGATGACATCATTAAATATACTGGACCCGAATAGCAGAGGAAAGCTCAAAACCGCGAAAGTTGGAAGCATTTTGATTAATAAAAATTATGTTTCGTCAATAGACACTAAGTTGTACAAGTATGAATTTTATTTTTCGTCAGTACTATTTATCATTATTTACAATAAAATGTGTACAAATAAATTTGGAGGGTTTTGTAACATTGAAACGTTATTCAGAGAAATTGATACAATGTGTTTTATTCAAAGTATCGTCCAACTTTAGTTACAACTTTTTCCATCTTTCTGGCAGCATACGCATTTTGGCTTCTTCATAACAAGTAAAGTGCTGCTCGGTCAGGCCATGAGTCATCGACTGGAACAAATAGTAGTCGGAAGGAGCAATCTCTGGTGAATACGGCGGATGGGGTAGGACATCCCATTGAAGCACTTCCAAAGTTTCCTTGACGTCATGTGGCCGAGCGTTGTCGTGCTAAAAGGTCACTTTTTCATGCCTTTTGGTATGTTAGGGACGTTTGAGCTTCAATACTCGGCTCAATTGCATCAACTGTTATTGGTAACGTTCCCCAATGATGGTTTCGTTAGGCTGCAGTAGCTCATAGTAGATCACTCCGAGCTGATCCCACCAGATGCATAACATTAGCTTCTTGCCATGAATATTCGGTTTGACCGTTGAAGTTGAAACATGGCCGGCATTACCCCCCGATTTTGCATCGTCATGATTCAATGCAAAAAAACCCTCTGGAACAGTTTTCTTGAGTTTGCCATGAACCTTGATCCAATAACGCCTCCAACTCAGCATCTACAAACTTTACTGGCCCCCCTTCGCGTTCTTTATGACTGGTGTCAAAATCGCCACTTTTAAAACGCAGGAACTAGTAGTCACATGTTTTTATTGATTCAATATATTTCCCATATGCTATAAACACAGTAATCGATGTCCATCAGCTGCATTTTTCTTTAAATTAAAACAAAAAAGCAGGGCTTCCCTCAAATTGTGTCTTGTTAGCATAAATGTTGACATGGTTAGAGCATAAAGAAAGTATATTGTTTACATTTCAGCGAAATGACACATACTGGTTTATGGAAGGAAATGATGATGCTTTAACATGAATATATTTACAAGATGGCCCGATGTGATTTATTACTGGGTATTCCATCTTTTGTAAATCCCTCAAAACTTATTTATACATCCAATATATCTTTAAAAGGACAATTTTCTCAGATATTTCTCCGAATATAATTTTTCCTAATCTCTGTCACATCTTATACGATTCGTTCAAGATTATTCGCAACAGTTCGGATCTGAAGTTTATGCTCTCGTTAAGGTCCCTAATTAATGCCCTATGAAGAGCAGAAGATCACTTCATTACTGCTAATTAGTATTAAATGCTTCTTCAACTTATTCGGGGATGTCTATTAATGGATTCTGAGATCAATTAGACCTTCTGTTTAATATATATTTCCCCAACTTTTGCTAAATGAAAATATATACGAAAGGGGTGAAATTAAAATAAATTGTATTGAATCGCGTTTTTTATTTCTGATTTTTTTCTTCTGTATCTTTCAAGTTATTTTTTAGATTAGTTTATTTTCAATTAATACTATTATTGAAATACATTTCAAATCAATTTTCCCTATTGGAACGTTTGGTGTGAAACACTAAACTCAAAGAGATTTAGCACTAAATAGCGATTTTTTTTCGAAAGTTTTCGACGCACGTTCCGCTAACCATGTCAGGATCATCAGGAATGACGGAATAGGTCGTTTATGCGGATTCATGATTTTCTTGCATTAAATCATCTCCTGATGATGCTAACATGGTTAGCGAAACGTGCGTCAAGAACTTAAAGAAAAATTATTCGGTATTTAGAGGTACATCTCTTTGATATTAAATTTTAAATAATTATGGAATAAAACTTTAATAATTAATACTGGAAGTTATTTGAAGGAAAACAAACCTGAGCAATAAAAACAATATAACAAATGACATCCACTTAAATGCCTACACAGATGACCTCGCTGAAATAGGATTCTGAATAGAAACATCCACCTAATATCAGGGAATAATAATTATAAATTTAGAATAATAACAGTATCGACGTTTATTTAGGAACAACAATAGATCAAAAAGGAAAAGAAAGAGTAAAAGAAACAATACTGAAGGAAAATCAAGTCTTTGAAATCGAATTGAATCATCGAATGTTTTCGTGGATGATAGATAATGTTCCTAAATCATTCCAGGTGTCGATCCATTCATTCTGTGAAGAGTCAAGACGTTTCGTTAAAATCTCATTTGTCATCTTCAAGTGTCGTTTCAAGAATCCAACTGGTCCAAGAAAATTGCTTGGACCAGATATAACAGAAGATGGAGAAAACGGATTTAAAAAGAATGAAGAAATAGAGTACGAATTAGGAGGAGAGGAAATAAATCCAAATAGAAAAAACCAAGAAGATTGGAATAGGCAGGTCGCATAATGACAAGGACGCCCACAGAAATAATTAAATAAGTAATAAAATGGGCCGTATTGGAGAGAAGAGGAATGCGAAGATCGACAGGGAGATCGTTAGACCTTGAAAACATTGGGCATTGGGCAGACTGGAGAATAGAATGCAGCGACAGGAGGGAATGGAAGGGCATAACCAAAGGGGCAAGGATACAAAAAAACTGTAACGATGATTGAAATTCAAGAAGCAATCCACTCCTGGATTGACTGCTTTATGATGATGGTGATGATAAATTCCAATTACTTTGAAGGAAGATGAATAGGCAAGCAGATACAATCACGAAATTAAGATATATAGAGATAAAGACATAGAATATATTAAATTTCTTATATGGCCAGGGTTTGGTTAAGGTTGAGAGGGTCCTAAGGGTAGAGTAGGCAAGTCTCAAAGGAGACCTAGGAGGTAAGCGAAAGAAGAGCGGGCCAAAACAAAGTTGTTCTGGCAATGTACAAAATGATTTAATAGACAACTTTTCCGTGAATGATAATAATTAAAACACTTGTTTCACAATATATTCAAGATATTCACTGATATGTTTCGGCCTCGCGACCATTTTCACAGAGAATTTTGTATAAACTAAAGTTTCAAAGTTCTAAACTCGAAGAGATTTACCACTAAACACCAAATCATTTTTTGAAACTTCTCGACGAACGTTTCGCTAACCATGTCATCATCATTCAGCCATTGTCGATCCATTGCAGGTTGAAGGCCTCCCCAGCATGCTTCCAATTCGCACAGTCCTGAGCTTTCCTCTGCCATTCGGGTCCAATATACTTGATGATGTCATCCGTCCATCGTGCTTTTGGCCCTCTTCGCAGGCGTTTATGATCAAGCGGTATCCATTCCAGAATTGCTTTCGTCCATCTGTCGTCGCATGGACTTGCTATATGACCTGCCCACCCACATTTCAATTCTTTCGCCTTTCCAATGATGTCACATATCTTCGTTTGTTCTCTGATCCATATGCAGGTCTTTCTGTTCCACTTTGTAATGCCAAGCATATACCTTTCCATTCCCCTCTGTGCAACCCGAAGCTTTTAAACTGATTGTGACGTGAGTGTTTATGTTTCACTTAACATAAACAAGCAGCACGCACTGATTAAAAACTTTTCTCTTCAGACATAGTGGGAGTTTGCTCTTAAATACCAAATGCCTGCCGGCCACACTTAACCCGCCGTTCCACCTCCCGGGCCGTATCACCATCCATTGAAATCCTTCGCCCAAGATATATGCAGTGGCCCATAACCTCTAAATCACTTCCTAAAATAGAAATTGTTCTGTTGACAGCAAATTTGTTAAACATAATCTGACTCTTTTTTAGGTTTATTTTCAAACCAAATGGTTCTCCCGTCCTTTGCAGCTCTCGTATGTGTTCTTGTAGCTCATCTGGGTCTTGTGAAAGGAGAACGATATCATCCGCAAATCTGAGATGGTTTAGATCAAGGCCTCAAAGACCAAAAAATACCCAGTCTATGGACAAGGATAAATGCTGAAGTGATTCTTCTTCATAAGAAAGGACCACAGGAAGATTTAAAAAACTACCGCCCAATAAGCCTCCTATCAGTTATGTATAAAGTTTTCACCAAGATAATATTTAAAAGAATATTAAGAACACTGAATGTTGTACAATCAAGAGAGCAGGCAGGATTCAGAAGTGGATTCAGTACAGTGGACCATATCCAAGTTGTCGAGCAGACCATTAAAAGGCACAATGATATATGCCTCTGTGCTTGGCTTTTATTGACTATGAAAAGGCATTTGATAGGCCATAAGGGTACATTGCTTAACCAAGGGATACACAGAACCTATGTGAACCTACTGAGATCCATGTATAAGGAAGCTACAGTTGACATGCATGACTTTGAAGTTAAAATCAACGTAGAACGTGGTGTACGACAGGGTGACTCAATATCGCCTGTTCATTTCTCAGCCTGCCTTGAAGAGGTATTTCGTCATCTGGATTGGGAACAGCAGGGAATAAAAATCAATGGTGCATATCTAAGCCATTTATATAGCATTAAATGTCCGATAGGAGGGGTCTTTTTCTATCTCCTCAGCCTCCATAGAACATTATTGGGCCCACTGGTTTTTTTATGTTAATTTATAAATCTTTTTTTCGAATTTAACAAAAGTTATTGGTATATCCTCCAAATATTTTTTTTTTAAATTTAAATTTAAAATTTAAATTTAATGTAATAATACGTTTTTATTTTAATGTGTAGTGTTGTAGGGTTCTATGAAAATCAAAATTACATCCAATTCTAATTTTTTTTATGGAAGTTTTTGGAAGAAGTAAAAATAAATTTGAAGCTTAAGTTTAAATCGCATATGAAAAAAGTAAAAGGTATCATGTTCTTCGAATTCTTCTAAAAAATCTCTGGCTTATCCTCTTTCTAACGGTATACCCTCAGTAATTTGCTAACTTTGTCTATCGGGACGCATTAGGCTGATATTCGATATGCAGGATAAAATTGGAAATCATGTAATTGGACCACATTACTTACTTGATCGTCTCAGCGGAGATAATTACCTTGAGTTCCTGCAAAACATCTTACCCGAATTGTTAGCTGACGTTACAATATTAAATTAATTAAGACAGGAGTATTGTGGATTGGAAGGGGTGGTCCTATTACATGGTTTCTACGGTCCCCAGACCTATCTCCGTTGGATTTTTACATCTAGGGACGAGCAAAAGAACTAGTGTACGTTGTTGAAAGTTGAAACTAGAGAAGATTTATTCCAACCCTAGAGGTGGCTTTCGTCATAATTAAAGACGAAATTATTTTACGTACTTCTACTCTAGAAATGAGGCGAAGATTGCGCGGTTAAGGTTAGCAGTTCGAGCAAGATTTGGGATTAATTAAATCATTAATGCTTAATATTTTATTTTCACTTTAGGTCCAATAATGCAAGAATATACTAGGTATAAGCTCTACTTGGAATAAACTCTAGTTACATATGTTAAATATATATATATATATATATATATATATATATATATATATATATATATATATATATAAGCAGCCCCGAACCAAGGCAAAAAAAAAACTAAATCCACTTAGCGTCTGGCTTGTATCAAGCGGTTGAGTGGTCAGCGTCTGTTCACCAGTGGTGCGGCTGATATTTAAATTCTGGAATTAACCCCTCCAGTCTTAACCTCTGAATCGTCAACGTACAAAATGAGGTGTTCTAGTAATTGCAAAATTACCCCAGGAGGTAGACAATCCTTTACCAGCTTTGCTGGTACAACCGGACTTTCGGATTCTGGGGCGTCCGGGCTTTACGCAAAATCTTTCAGAGGGAGTCAGAGACCTATGGCCAACGTCTGAAACCGAAAACAAAAACTTTCTTTGGAACAGTAAATATCAATTCTCTCCTGCGTCCAAGAAAACTACACGAATTGGGGCGAACATTAAATCAGCAAAAAATCCAAATTTTTAGCTTTGCAAGAAACCAGATTGACAGATGATAACATCTTGGAATTCATTAACTACAAACTTTTTAAAAGTAGAACAGACAAAAAATACTCAAAAATATACCACAGCTCGGTGTTGCTTTCGCTACCTCAAGAATCATTCTTGGTTCTATAACTAATGTCCAGCCAGTAAATAATCGACTCATGATACTATTCCTCAAGTGTGCTAACAGAAACTATACAATAATCAATGCACACCTCCCAGTTAACAAAGAAAATTAATCTAATCCTGAAAAAGTAAATAAGCCCTGAGAAATTCTGGAAAAGACTATCTCTAAAATTCCCTCTAACCATGTAAAAATCCTATTGGGTGATTTCAACGCGCAACTAGGGAAAGAAAAGAAGTACAGTAGAACAGTCGGCAGTTTTCCCGCTCATAAATGTACTAACTATAATGGTAGAAGATTGGTTGAACTATGTTCTCAGTTTAATATAAAAATAATATCAACCCATTTTAAGAAGAAAATAACAAAACAAAAGACCTGGAGGTGCCCAAACAGGTACATGGGTGAATTTCAAATTGACCATGTTGCCATTTCGTACCCCAATTATAAAGAGATTTTGAATGTTCAAGTCATCAAAGGAGCGAATATAGACACGGATCACTACTTGACTAGAATCAAACTTAGCGTAAAACCTCGAAAACTTATTCAAAAGAGACTGCTAATACCAAAGTTTGTCCCAACGAAAATAAAACCAGCCCTAACAGAAGAGCTTGGTAAACAACTAGCACAGAACTGGCAAGAATTGAAACAAACATTATTAAAACAGCCTTAAAGTTGGTCCGTGGTGGGATGAAGTTTGCGAGCAAGCAGTATTAAGCCGAAGTAAAGCATTCAAAGATTAGAACAGTCAAAAAACAGAAATATACTATAACATATTTTTGGAAGTAAGAAAAGAAACATCGAAGCTAATTAGACAAACTAAAAGAAAATATGAAAACAATCAATTGAATGAAATAGAAAAAGATTTCCAAAAAAGTATCATCCGAAACTTTTACAAAACCTTTGAAACTAAATTAACAGGCTATCAACTGCAAAGTCTTCGCCTCTACAAAGAAAACGGACAAATAGCTCTATATAACCAAGACAATTGCAAAGAACTTGCGAAATATTTTCAACAAATACTAAACTGTTCTGAGCCCTTAAACACATTACCAACACTAAACCCTAAACAAACAAACCCAGATTCATTACTACCGAATGAAGATGAAATAATTAGGCAAATCAAGCGGCTTAAAGATGACAAAGCTTTTGGTGAAGATGGACTCACTGCTGAACTTTTGAAATCCGCTGGTCCAGGTACAATCAGGGAAATAACCAAAATTCTACAAGAAGTTTGGCGAACCGAACGGATTCCGGAAGATTGGAAAGATGCTCTAATCCAACCACTACATAAGAAAGGAGATAGAACGGATGTAAACAACTATATAAGGATATCTCTTCTCCCGGTTTGTTACTACTTTGTACTTGAGATTCTATCTCAATTGAGATTCTATCTCAATGTCTACGAGACAGAGCACAGGGACAGTTAGAACCTAACATTGGTGAATATCAAGCAGGTTTTCGACCGGGCAGATCCTGCCCTGAACAGATCCTGAATCTAAAGTTGATTCTAAGACATCAAAAAATGTACAATAAAAATCTCATCTGTACATTTGTGGATTTCAAAAAAGCATATGATTTTATTGACCGCGAATCTTTATTCCGAATCTTGAAAGAACAAGGACTAGATCTGAAAACGCTGGCAATTATTAAAGCAACATTAACTAACACAAGGTCAAAAGTTAAATTCATGGGTGACATCTCAGAGCCCTTCGAAATTAAAACTGGAGTGAGACAAGGGGATGGACTCTCACCACTAAATAATAATAGTAATACAAGAGTCCAAGTAATACAGGAGTGGCGTGAAAAAAAGTCGGCCCTGAATATTGACCAGCCCATTAAACTGGAGACTAGGAGAACCAGCATCAAAATTGATTGTCTGGCATTTGCTGATGATCTAGCAATTTTAGCTCAAGATGTATTAACGGCACAGAAACAGAGTGAAATCCTAAAAGAAACAGCAAAAAAGGCAGGACTCCAAATTTCCTTTAAAAAGACACAATACATGACCTGCAACAGACTAAGAACACCATTTCTAAAAACAAAATATGGTAACATTAGACGAGTCTCTCGATTCAAATATTTAGGTGAAATAATCATGGAAAATGAGTTGGAAAAAGCGGCCAATAAGGGTAGATATCAGAAAATGGAAACGGCATTGAGACTTACACAAAATATTTACAGCAAAAAATACCTATCTAAAAACACAAAACTGAGACATTGTTATACAGTTATTAAGCCAGAATGTCTTTATGGGGCAGAAGCGCTCATTTTCAATAGAAAGAGGAACATCGAAGACATTGAAAAGAAGGAAAGAAAAATCATAAGAAAAAACCTAGGCCACAAACAAATAAATAGCACAACAGACCGACTTCGAGAAAACCAAGAAATCAAATAATACACATATATACATAGCGATATGAGAAAAAGAAGACTTACGTTTTACGGACACATAAAACGGATGAATCCGAGTGGGCTAACTAGACAAATTGTCGAATTTTATGAAAATAGGAGTAGAGCTAAAGTAGAAATAATTAAATGGATTGCTACAATTAAAGAGGACCTAAGATCGGCAAATATTACACAAAGTGAAATTCAGGATAGAGGATGTTTCAGACACAAGGTTAACGTTTGGAAGGTTGGCCAGAGAGGAAAATGTAGGAAGACTGGAACAACTTGGTCTGACGAAAGGAAAAAAGCTCATAGCGAAAGAATGAAATTAGTATGGGCGCAAAGGAAGTCTAACAACAGCAAACGCCTCTAATTGTACTTCGCGTGGTTCACCAGGGTCCACACGTGAATAATAAATATATAGATATGTATTCACACACACAAGCAAACACCAACTGACTTGTAGGAAGAGTCTATAGACACCTACCGTAATCTCGCCCCACCCATTGTAAAAACGTTATTTTTTCGTGGACCACCTTGTATAACTAGAATTTCCTGACCATCACCTAAGTCGTTTTTATTGACTACATCGTTTAAATTGCCTATATTTGAATATTTTGATGAAGTTGATATTAAAAAATTCAAAAAGTGAACTAAATTAGCATTTTATCGCCTGCTAGACCATATCCGATCCCAGGGACAAAAATCGTACGTCATTCTGTAAGAATATTTTTAGTAGAGGGCGAGACCTAAAATCTGAAATGTTCTATATCGCTCAAAAAAGCTATATATCACGCTATATATTACATCACGCTAAAAAGGCACTTAGGACTAAAATCCGAAGGGTTAACGGAACAAATGGGCATTGTATTTATCAAACGACGGCTGTCGTATCGTAAAAAGCTACGGAAAATTTCCTGGAAGCCAGAAGTTTTCTAGTTATGCAAGACGTTTCATGAATTCTTTAAAATGCGGACAGAAAATGGTCGTAAATAACAACATATTTACCTTTCCTCCTGTGCTAAAACAACTGGCGATAGCGCGAACGAAAGTGTGCAATTTTTCTTTATTTGGAAACGTCAAAAAAATAAAATATTAATATTTCCGATGGATATATCTTGTTGAATTACTTCTTCTCTTCGATTTTCTTTCGACGGAACGGCTCGTGCATGTCTAAAATTTTCAGGGATGTTGCAAAGGAGAAAACATCCAAAATGCATGAGGAAGGTTCGATATTTTCTTAAATACCAGGCCTGAACTTTCGATAGTTTTATATCAAATTTAACATATATTTAACTGTGAGGTGCCTTATAATCGATGGAAATTAATTTTAAATAAACAAACCAAGATTTATATTTAAATTTCTACTATATATAAAAATTCTAACTTCTATATTTTTTTTCGTTACTTGGGTTTTTCGCCACGATCTAAAACTCAAAAAATATCAAAAATATGTAAATAAAGAATCACTGGGTGAAAACAAAAAACCAAACGGAGACAAATTTCTCGGTAATTCTTTTTCGTAAATAATTTAACTAACAAACAAAATTTTAACAGTAAAAAAATATAGAAACTTTTAATGTTAACGTTTCGGGAAGAATTCTCCTCCCGTTTTCAAAACGAATCTAAAAATAAAGTATATTTCTATAAATTATGAAAAGATAGAAAGTAAATATATTTTTTTGTGTATGTCAATGATACATTGACATACACAATTGATACATAAATTTGTCTCCGTTTGGTTTTTTGGTTTTTTGATATTTTTTGAGTCTTAGATCGTGGCGAAAAACCCAAATAAAGAAAAAAAATATATGAACACTTCACAATCATTCAGACATTACTTAGAATTGTCTCAACTCACAGTGCCTTTTTCAAATACAAATTTTATTAAACTAACAGTAAAAAAAGTACTTACTCTCATAAATGGTGATAATGGGGAACCCAATTTTTTTAATGTATAGATGCGCAATATAAATGTTACGTGGTGATCTATTCAAGTTTACATGGTCGTTTAGCAAAAAAGGCAAATTTTTGAAGTGAAAACTTCTTTAGGTTCGTTTTTGCTGGGGAGTGAAAGTAAGTGAACCGTCACGCTCGGGTCGGTGACGTACTGAATCGTGTATACTCGGCTCTAGTCGTCATCAGCCACGTTTTGCATGTAATTAGTGTAGAATTTTAATATAATACGCGTCTTATTGTCTTATTGTGTACTATCTGTATAATATTTAAAGTGCTTACAATTTGTGTTGCATTTCAGTAATAGCGATTTTTTTTTAGATATTTGAATAAACTTGAATATAAACTATTTATAACATATTTTAGCTTCCATAAGCCTAGAAGTCATTCATAGAATACAATAGCAATGAAAAAATCCAATCAGATCAAAATTCAACAATATAATTAATTCACAAATATAATTGTTTATTTTGTAACTAATATTTCTTCACAGATACAGAGATAAGCATAAATAATTTTATATAACAATATTAATATTACCTTGTTGTTGATTCACCGAACTAATCCATTCTTATATATATATATATATATATATATATATATATATATATATATATATATATATATATATATATATATATATAAGAATATATATATATATATATATATATATATATATATATATATAAGAATATATATATATATATATATATATATATATATATATATATATATATATATATATATAAGAATATATATATATATATATATATATATATATATATATATATACAGCCCTTAGACAAAATGGACATTCAGAAAATTGTTCAGGAAGGTCATTCGTCGTCAGGAAACCCAAACACGAAGAACAACAGAGGATCATGAACCAATTACACTAAAGGTCCTGCTACCATACGTAAAAGGAATCACAGATAGGATCGGCAGACTACTAAGGAAACATAACATCATAGCAGCCTACAAGCGACACAAAATTGTCGCAAACATCCTAAAAAACCCCAAGGACAAAGTTAGACCGGAAAATCATGGGGTGTATCGTATATCTTGTTCTAACTGTAACAGAACATACATAAGACAAACAAACAGACGAATATCGCCCAGAATAAAAGAACATAAAAACCACTTAAAACACAAACAAACCACTTCCGCTCTGTTACAGCACCATCTACAAACAGGACATAACATCAATTTTGAAAAAGCCAAAGAAATAGCGAATATTGAAAACTACAAGGTCCGAACAATCAGAGAAGCCTTTGAAATACAAGAAAGGGATGAGCTAAATACACGAAACAACGCTCGCAACATTCCAAAAGTATGGAAATCCCTTCTGAAAAAAGAAGATATGCAGCAACGTGGCGGCAGGGTAGAAAAATCAATAAACGGACGCCCGACAGCGTTGCCGAGCGCCACAAATACTCCCGAATTACCCCGATATAATCTGCGAAGTCGCCGGTCGGCTATAAAAGCGAGCACAAAGACCCGTGCACGTCAGTTGGACCCTTCAGTCAAAGTGGATAACACTTGAAAAAATGCCTTGCCAAATGAGATTTTGGCGAAACGTCGTGACTCTTCACAGAATCAACGGATCGATAGCCACAATGATTTAGAAACATATAAAAATAAAAACATACATAAATATAAAAATGTTCTAAAAATATATTCAAACGTTTAACGTGAACGTTTCGGGAAGTATTCTCCTCCCGTTTTCAAAACGAATCTAAAAATATAGTATATTAATTTCTATAAATTATGAAAAGATAGAAAGTAAATATATTTTTTGTGTATGTCAATGATACTTATATTGACAATTAGTTTTTAATGACACTGACGTACTACCAAATATATATATATATATATATATATATATATATATATATATATATATATATATATATATATATATATATATAGCTAATACTATTGACATCGCTTCTGGTGTTAATGAGTAATGCAAAATAATAGTTTCCAGTATGACATTATTTCTCATTTAGGTTATAAAAATCGTGCGTCATTACGTTAGAAAGCTGAAGAGGACGAAACTTAAAAAGTAGGCCATTTAACCGAGAGGGTTAAAAAAAAGTCACTTATAACGAAGAAAATCCGAAAGGTTAAATGGACAAATGGATATTGTATTTATCAAAGGACGGCTTTCGTGCCGTAAAAAAGCCGAGAGAAGTTGGAACTTTGTTAGTAATGTAAGAAGTTTTATGAATTCTTTAACATGCGGCCAGAAAGTGGTCCTAAATAACATTTTTTTTGCGCTTTTCTTCAGTTAAAACAGTGGAAAAGACGCACAAGATAGAGTACGATTTTTCTTTATCTGGGAATGTCTACCAGATGAAATATTAATATTTTCGATGGAAAAATGTTGTCGAGATAGTTTTTATCGATTCTCTTTCAGCGGAACGGTTCGTGTATGTTAGAAATGTAAATGGCCGATGCAAAATGGGAAACATCCAATCTGAATGAGAAACTCTCTATATTTTCTTAAAAATCAAGTCTAATTTCTCGAGAGTTTTACTTAAATCTTTTCGTTTCGACCAATGGTAAATAACGTTTTTTATGACACGATTTTTGATATCTATTCAGTCCATTATATCCATTGTTGAATACCGAAGTATATAATTAAAGTAATGAGATTGAACAATAGTAATATTACCTTGTTGTTGATTCACCGAACTAATCCATTCTTATATATATATATATATATATATATATATATATATATATATATATATATATATATATATATATATATATATATATATATAGCCCTTAGACAAAATGCACATTCAGAAAATTTTTCAGGAGGGTCATTCGCCGTCAGGAAACGCGAAGAACAACAGAAGATCATGAACCAATTAGACTAGTACATTAATCGAGAGTTTTATTTAAATTTTTTCGTTTCGACCAATGGTAAATAACGTTTTTTATGACACGATTTTTGATATCTATTCAGTCCATTATATCCATTGTTGAATACCGTAGTATATAATTAAAGTAATGAGATTGATGGCATAGTATTCGATTTAGAAACACAGTTAAGTTTATCTTTAGAGGGGAAGCAAGCCAACATCTGTCTTCGGTACGATTTTAAATCCATAGGGTTAATTGGTGGTAATTTACAAGCATGCCCTTCTAATGTCCTTTTGATAATGCGACATGTTTTTCGGAACCATTCTGGTAAATATTTATTGCATCTCCAATTGCCACTACTTTAATAAGGTATGTTCTTTTTGCTGTCACTGTTACACATATAAGTTTTTAGAATGGCGTCGTATGAAAAAGAACAAGAGCGGCTACATAAATTAATGGAACAATATTTCCAATTATCTGATCAATAGGAATTACCTGTTGATGAATGTGATGAAGAGAAAGAAGATGCCATTGAACTAGATATACATGAAATAGATAGTGAACAGGATATGTCAGACAATGAATCAGGTGTTTTGTAAAAAGCTGTTGGTCCATTTTTTATAGGTAAAAAACAAACTACCAAATGGGGGAAACATTGTCCTCCAAAAAAATATGAGAACCCGATCAGAAAATTTAATTACCCGTTTACTTGGTCCAAAACGAATTGTTAAAACTCTAAAAACTCCTTTGTCAATATGGTTGTATTTCTTTTTAGAAAATTTACTACTAATTATTGTAGAGAATACAAATAAACATATTCAGGGTGTTCAAGATCGATATTCTCGAGAAAGTGATGCCAAAATAACTGACATCGTTGAAATTCAAGCATTGTTTGGGCTCTTATATTTTGCTAGGGTAATGAAAAGCAATCACTTGAATACTGAAGATCTTTGGGGTGTAGATGGCACTGGCATTGAGATATTTAGTTTACTATGTCTCTATAAAGATTTCGATCCTTACTGCGACATTTGTGGTTTGACGATTTTAAAATTCGCGAAGCTAGAAAGTATGTTGATAGATTGGCTGCGATTCGAAATATTTTTGAGATATTTGTAAAAAAAATCTAAAATTGCATTTACACCCTTTCATTACGTAACAGTTGATGAAAAATTAGAAGCATTTAAGGGTAGGTGTATTTTTCGTCAATACATACTCAATAAACCGAACAAATGCAGAATAAAAATGTATGCTCTTTGTGACCCCAAAGTTTTTTATACATGTAACTTGGAAGTGTATATTGGCAAACAGCCTGCGGGTCCATTGGAGGTAAATAATTCCTGAGACGTTGTTGTGGAAAAGATGTGTGAACCCATAAGAGGAAGTGGAAAGATTTTCAGGATGGCTCTCGTAGGAACGGCTAGGAAAAATAAAACAGAGCTTCCTGTTAAAGTTACCCGCCCAGCAAATCAGCTTGAAAAGTCGTCAATATTTGCCTTTCATGAAAATTGCACGCTTTTATCTTATGTTCCAAAAAAACGTAAAAATATTTTGCTTATGCCAAGTTTACACGATGATGACTCTATTGGTAGTGAAACAAATATGCTAGACATAATGAAAGAGGAGAAGTAGATACGATGGACAAACTTTGCGTTGCTTATACTTGTGAATATACCACTCGCAAGTGGCCAATGGTAATTTTTTAGTCAATATTTAACTTTGCAGATATAAATTCTCTATTTATTCTATTAATTCTCTATTAATTTTTGAGGAAACTATCTTTTGAATGAATACGTGATTATATAGGAATTCTCTTTTCTGTATTGAGTATACCAATAACACCAAAACTAAGAATTATGGAAATTCTTGAACTAAAAGTTACGGTGCAACCACCGGGAACCTCCAGCAAATCAAACAGATCGATGTGTTATGTGTGACTGGAAAAAAAATAAACCCAACCGAAATTTCTAAAAAAAATGTCATACTAATGCATCTTTGCAACACGCTCTAATAATTTGTCCAGAGAGAGTGTTTTGAAATAGAGAATGGTGATACTTAATTTTTCAGTGGCTATTTTACACTACTTTCAAGTTATTTTTCTTCCAGTTTATGTTGTTTTTTACTGTAGTCCTTAAATGTATGTATTAGAAATTTTGCATGTTATTTTAAAAAACATTGCATTGAATATATTTAAATACTAGCTGTACCTGCCCGCTTCGCTGGGTATTTAAAATTAACATTATTATTTATTGTCATTATTGCAGTTTCTTTATTAAAAATTTTTTAACTTCCCCTTCCCGTCTTAAATCAAGCTTAGATATAGTGCCCTCAAATATAGTATTTAATCTTCCTAACATTTAATCTTTGTCGTCTATCTCATCTTCTTCGATGATAGTTCGACGATTGGCTGCAAATCGTTCATGAGCACCATGTACCTATTAGTTAAAACGACATCTTCTTCATTGCACCGAATGATGTCATTTGGAAAGCATTGTTGTAAGGTCTGATAGATTTTAAAAATGCAATTGATTTTACATGTGTTCCATGGAATAGCTCTGAAGTTGTCGCAAAGGTTCTAGTTTTATTTTGCCAGCTGAACAGCATAAACCTTCACATTCACCAATCCACTTTAATGTTTTACAATAACTACAATTCATACGAAAAACCACAATTTATTTTTACTTTCCAACGAATTTTTAATTTCATACGTCGTAAATCTTCTTTCCTTTTTTGTTCTATTTGTAATCTATTTTCCGTTTCATCTTGACTTTCACATGCACGCTTAACTTTCATATACTTTGATTTAGACGTTACCAAATTTAATTTGGTCTTTCCTGATTTAGGCATTTATGACTACAACAAATAATTGGAAATAATTAAAAACTATCTTGAGATTGATAACCGAAAATTCAATATAAAAAGTTGAAATTCCACGGTTCCTTCTTTTCCTCTTTTTCTTCTTTAATTAATAAATATAAACATATACATATATAAATATAAACATATACATATATAAATATAAACATATTCATATAGATATATATGTTTTTAATATCTTTTTAAATCAGTCAATTGACATTTGGTAAAATTTGTTTAGGTTAGAAAAAAACAAAGTTTTAATGCTACAGAAAAATATTAATTTAATATTTTAATTAATAATTAATTTATTAAAATTAATAATAATAGTAGTTAATGTACACGATAATAATAATAATCAATAATAAGTTGATAAAAGCTTAAATTTTAAATTTAGCGTTTTTGATCATTAGCGCTCTCACAACCGCTTTAGGAGTTTGAGCCCAGACGTTCTTAATTAGTCTTAATATAGCCCAAGAAAGAAAAAAATTATTTCAAATTTTCATTTTAATAATAAGTTTATAAAAGCTATACAATCAGATAATTAGCGATTCTCATCATTAACGCCCCCGCAACTGGTGTAGGGAGTCCAATACTCATATAAATATTAGCCTATTCATTAAGTTCATGTATTTTCTACATGGATACCAAGTTTCAAGTCAATCGGATGCATGGTTCAGTAGTTATAACAGAACATCCGTAAAAACCACTGTAGATTTATATATTAGTATAAATTTACACACAATATTGATATATTTAAACACAATATTTATTGATTTAAAAGAAATAGTCTAAAATATATTAAAACAATATTAAACTATTGCTTTAACAGCTACACTGTCAAAAAATGTATGGGGTAGCCTTTGAAATAAATGTTTTAGCTTTTTTAAATGTCCAAGTTTCGACTTAAAATCCAACACCCGATATTTTAACGTCAGTTGGATTATTTCCAGTTCCGGGGACAAAAATCGTGCGTCATTACGTCAGAATGTTAGAGAGGACGTTTTATCGAAGGCGCTAAAAAAGGCACTTAGAACACTGAAAATCCGAAGAGTTAAATAGACAAATGGGTATTGTATTTATCAAACGACGGCTGTCGTACCGTAAAAAGCCGAGAAAAGTTTCCGGAAACTCTGAACTTTTTAAGACATTTTATGAATTCTTTAAGATGCGGGCAGAAAATAGTCCTGAATAACGACTTTTTCTGCTATCTTTTTGTGTTAAAATAACTAACAAAGAGAGCGGACGATGGTGCACCATTTTTCTTTATTTAGAAACGTCGAACAAATGAAATGTTAATATTTCGGATGGAAAGATCTTGTCGAGCCACTTCGTCTTATTGATCCTTTTTCGTCGAAATGGTTCGTTCATGTTTAAAATTCAGATGGGTGTTGTAAAATGTAAAGCACTTGAAGTAAATATAGCCATATAGAAACATAGATACTTAAATATTAAGTTCTCAACTTAATCATCGGCCTTTTCTGACTGTTTGACTTTTATATATGTAAACAGTATCACAAACTTAATCTTCCAGATATTTATCTCTTTCACTTTCTATATACACAGTATGTCGAAAACAAAACTTTTTAAATTCATAGAAAATTACTAGCGCCATCTAAGAAGATCTAAAATCGGTGTCACTGGTGAATCTCATTAAAAATGTCACTGGTGGAAATTACTGGAGAGCTAATGGAAGAAAATCGTTCGAGTGAGGACAGAATATCGTGCGCCGAGAAGTTGGTTTTAATTGCACAAAAATGCACCATCTCACAGAACCGTCTCTGTTAGTGATTTTTTGGAGAAAAAACAAGTCTGTGTGCTTCAACATCCTCCGTATACGCCTGATTTATCTCCGAGTGCCCATTTCCTATTCCAACTCAAACTGGCCATTAGACGAACGAATCTCAGATCAGCAATAACTTGGCAGTTTTACTGTGATAAAGTCATTGAGGCTTTTTTGAACTTCATAGAAAAATGTGAAGCGGCTTTAATCAGTTGGTGTTGCAGAGATTGCAAGATATGAAAATCCGAAGGGGTTAAGTCTGATGAATATGCTGGATACGATAAAGTCTTCCAGCCTAACTCGGTAATCTTTTAATCATTTTTGCTGTATGTGGTCGTACTTTTTTCCTCCAGAACCTCATTAGTACAAGTCATTTGCTGATGATAAAGGTCAGCAGTGATCTTTTGTCCAGATTGAATTAACTCATGATGTATGATGCCTAGTTGATTTCACCATATACACAGTAACAACTTTTTGGCGTGGATATACGGTTTTGCTATACTGGTTGATGGTCTAGTAATATTAATCACGATTTTCACTTCTTTGGATTATCGTAAAGAATTCTCTTTTCTTCACAGATCACAATCTCTTCAAAGCATCTACTTTTATTATCACCTGTATGATCACTTTTAAATTTTCTGTAGTTCCTGTAAAATATTAGAAATTGATTTTCTGCCAGCAGTGTTTCCATTTTTTCATCCTCCATTTTGTTTGGCCATTCTTGATGTTCTACATCATTGAATCCGAAATTTCCAGTTCGTTGCTGGGACCATTTCTTACAAGTAATCTAGAAAATATTTACCACTAAACAATCAATCTACCGACTGAATCATCTCCTTATAATGACAAGCGACATGCGAGCAAGATAAGCTAAGAAAATGATTCGCTGTTTAGTGATTTCGTGGGTAATACAATGGTGGTTTTAGATTATGAAAATATCTTCGGTAAAGCAATATATGCGAAGCTAATGGAGCTACTATGAGAAAAGCAAATTAATAAGCTAGGTATGAGGATAATGTAGATCTTATATATTAATTAAACAGCTAACGTCAGTGTAGAAGGAGAATATACACAATAAATATACATACAACGAGTTCAGAGATCATCATTCAGGAATCATTTTGACGAGAAACATCCAACGCGGTAATAAATGGAGTTCCTATTAATAATATAAGGTATATTGATGACACAGTTGTATTGGCGTAAAAGATTGATGATTGACAAAGAATGACGGAAGTATAAGACAAATCAGCACACTCTACGGATTCAATATGAATCTAAAGGAAACAAAATACATGTGGAACACAGTTAAGAATTAACAACAATAATATTGAGCGAGTGATGATAGCATCGAATGATAACATCGAAGAAATACACCAAAGAATGACAACACCGAAGAAATATAAACAATTAGAGAAACATCTCGCAACAAATTCTACAACTTTTGCTATAGAAAAAATTGAAAATTCAAATGTCTTACTGCTACATATACTCGATTCTCCTTTAGGGCATAGAAGCTTCCACCGTAAATACATCGATCGACTCGAAGCTTTTCAAATACAGTTATTCAGAAAATACTATGAATACCTTGGATAGAGAAAAACCTAAATAAAAATGTCGTGCATAGAATATTCAACGTAGAAAGAGTACTAATAACAACCATAATGAAAGGAATTAGAATAATTCGGATACATAATGAAAGGACAATGTTTGCGTGCAGGGAAAGGTAGAGGGGAGAAGAAGCTTGGGAAGACCAAGAATGTCATGGCTGGTAAATTTGACAGGACGGTTCAACTATAAATCAAACCAGTTATTTAGAGCTACTGTAAATAAAGTAAAAATAGTAATGCTGGTAGCTACCTTTCATTTGAAGATGGTACGATGAGAAGAAGAATAAACCCTCTGTAAGAATTATTCTTACAAGTGCTCTACAAAACAACATTATCTCCCAATGATGCACGTTTTATGTCTTGAGCTCTCGTAGCCTTTTTTTAGATGAAAGGCAAAAAGAAGGCGACGCATTTCCTTCACGATTTTACTTTTCGAACCATACTGTGCCTACAACTGATTTATCAGATTGGTGAAAACGAGGGTAGCTATTTATGTATCCGGAATTGACGACAATGCTGTTGCTAGGTGCTATCTGACCACTGACGTAACTATACCATCTGAGGCCCGTGACAAATTCATTGGATTGGCCCCTTCCAGTAAAAATCGTCACGTTGTAATTTAATTTTAATAAATCACTAAGTAGTTACCCAGTATTACTAATATTCTGTGCATTTTAGTTAAATATCTAATAAATTTTATTTTCAAAAGCATAGGTATTATATAATTTAATGCAATAACAATTTAATATTAATAAGATATTTATTGATATAATTCTTTTCTCTCAGCTTTCTATTCCCCAAAAGTATCATTTTAATATACAGAATAGAATTTTTTAGAATTTTCAATATACAGAATAGCCAAGTTACGTGGTTTGTTTTGTCCCCTAGACTTTCTGAATAGAATAAAAAACCAAGATTAATATCTAAATTTCCACTATATTTAAAACTTGTACGTATGATAATTGTTTCGACACACAGTGTCTTTTTCAAATACACACTAAATTAAACTAACAGTAAGAAAAGCAGTTACTACCTAAACTAATTTAATAAAACCATAAATGATGATAGTGGGAGTCCCGCGTCTCAATGTCTAGAGTAATATAAGTTTAACAAGGGTGAACCATTCTTTTATTAATTTCTAGGCTCTCTAAAAGATTTAGTTTTTTAGATTTATTTTCGTTATGCAACATTTAGAAATTATCGTTGAAAGTGTGATTTTCTAACATTAAGTGATTGGCATAATAAGAATTATTCTGTTCTTTAATATAACTTCTTTTATGTTCATTAAGCCTGGTGGAAAAGGATCTTCCTGTTTGTCCAACATAGACTTTTGGACAAAAACCGCACTCAATTAAATAAACTCCTGATTTATGAAGTTTATTTGTTTTACTTTTATTGTTTTTTATTAAGCGTCCAAGTTTTTATATCGCTTGTTTTTTACAAATGTTTAGAAATTAATTTGGTGACTTTTCCTGTATATGTAATTGTTTTGTATGCGGTGTTCTTGATTTTATTGACAGGATATATTAAATTAATGGTATTATTTAAAAAAAAAATTATTAATTATTATATTTATAATGTTTGGGTCATAACCATTATTCACTGCGATCTGTTTGATGACATTCAATTCTTTGTTATAGTTATCTATTGACATTGGGGTATTTATTAATCTGTGTATGAATGAATTAAATGCTGCCATTTTTTGAGAATAAGGATGACAAGACTTGTTATGTATAACTAAATCTGTGTGAGATGGCTTATGATAAATTGCAAAATCATGTTTATTCTCTTTTCTTGTAACTGTTGAATCTAAAAAGTTAATACTGTTGTTTTGTTCTTCTTCAACTGTAAAATGGATGTTCTTATGTAAAGAGTTTATATAAGTTAGGAATTGATTTAATTGTCTGTCAGTACCCGTAAAACAGATTATAATGTCATCAACATATCTATACCAGTAAAGTGATGATTTGAATAGCTGATGTTGACATATCTCATCTTCTAAATTATCCATAAAAATTTCCGCCAGTAAAGGACTTAAAGGGTTCCCCATTATCAAACCTTCTTACGAAAAATAAAATCTGTTATCAAACTCAAAATAATTCTGATCCAAAGTAATTGATAGTAGGTCTAAAATTTCTTGTTTTATGATTGAATTAACGCTATTTTTAATTAGTAATTTGTCCACTAATCTCATTACTTCGTATGGTGGTATACTAGGGAATAAATTTTGTACATCGAAAGAAATTAATTTAGATTTTTTGGGTAAATTAAGATCATTAATTTTATTGATGAAATCATAAGTATTTAGAATGGCATATTTTGATAATTTAAATTGATAATTTAATTGAAGGATCTGTAACAAAGGAAACTACTGGTCTGATTGGATAATTATCTTTGTGGTATTTTATTAACGAGTATAACTTTGGGGCTTGATGATTCATAATTACTAATTGTTGTTTCTCATAATCGTTAAAAATTGACGAATCTTTTAATATTTGTTTAATTCTTTTTTGAAAGGTATTCGTTGGATCAGAATCCATTTTGTGAAATTTCCCTGATTTTAAAAAATCATTAGTTATTTATATCTATTATAATTTATATCTTATATTTATCTCTAGACATCGCACCAATGGACTTACCCTTGTCCGCTCTAGTCATGATAATATGGTTTTCTTTGATTTTCTTGTTAATCCTTTTTGCTGTATGGAATTCACTGATCTGATGTTTTCTTAATTTTTCAAATGGTAGACTTCTGATTCTGTGTGCCGCTGGGTGTTTTTGTGAAATATTTAATGGTTCACCCTTGTTAAAGTATCGGCTACCTCAGTTAAAATATTTCTTAAATAGGTTTTTATTAATTTTAGTTTCAAAAATGATCTTTCAGCACTAGCTGTAATCACAGGAATTGTAACAAACAACATTAATGTACATACAGTACATACTTCAGGAAAGCTGCAAGACATAAAATAATTTTTTATTATTAATAAATCAGCAATTTCTATAATACGCGAAGATTTTTCTATTTCGTCTCTGAAGGTGGACCGAAAACTGAGAATTTCCCTGGCAAATGATTCAGATATATTTTTTTTATATATTTCTACAAATTCTAGAGTTTTTTTTAATAGTTCAGTGTTATTTAAATTTTGCAAAGTGGCATATTGCAAAACACTGAAATTGGAAAAAATTTCATTCATTGGACAAATTCATTGGACACTTTGAACAAACTTTCCGGATTTTGGAGACGCTCATCTTCGCAAAGTTTTAGAAAATTCAGGGTTGATGGACCATTTTTCTGCTAGCCTATGTGTTTTCTCTTTTAAATTTTCAAATTCATGTCTATACTTTTCTAATTCTTCCAGACAAATTTTCAAACGTTTTAAGGCATTTAAAAGATCGGTGGCTTGACTGAAGTGCTTTAGAGGCTGCATCGATAGTTTGTAGAATTTTGAAAAGGAAAACCAATAACATAATAAAATTGTAGTTCTCGATCATTTCTTTCATCTGATTTGCAATTTAACAGAATTGTTTTCGTTAGCGCTTTTTGGACTTCAACAAACCGAACTTGATAAGATATTCCATCTTTTGATACTATGCCCAAAAAATTATAAATTTGTTGAACTGTTTCAAGTACCAAATTTAAGTTATGAGCAGCACAGTGAACATATACCGCATTTGGCTCGATATATTTTATAAGTTTTAGAATTCCACCATAAGTGCCTTTCATTATGTTAGCACCATCATATCCTTGTCATCGACACTTATTTAGAGGTGTATTTTTATCATTTATGGATTTAATAATTTGGTTGGGCATTGCTAAGGCAATTTGGTCCTTAACTTTATGAAATCCTAAAAATTACTCTTTAATGACGAGCGCATTTGGGATTCCATGTTCGTCTTTCTCGATCGTACAATAACGGTAAAGTTCAAACATTTGATATGTTTTTGAAATATCTTGAGTCGTATCGAATACGATAGAGTAAATTGGTGCGATATTTATTTCATTTATGAGTGCGTTTTCTGTTTTTAGAACCAGAACAGGCATGAGCTCATTTTGTATTTTTGGACTTAAGTATTTTATCTGGCCCGATTTGCGAATAACCAACATGATTCACAATACGCCATTTGAAGTATTAAGAAATAGGATAGCCATGTACCTTCAAGTTTCACGCCAGATTTGGAAACAATATAGTAATGTTTTTCTAGGAAATATTCTATTGTCACTGTCTTTTAAGAAAGAACCCTTAGGTTTACATTGTCCGTTTTCGATCACGAACCGTTTCACTTAATCATTTAGTTCAATAAAATTACCATTATCAATAATATATGGTGAAGATGCAATATTGTTCACATTAAAATATTATTTACTTTGATTCTTGCTTGTACCTTGTTGTGGTTGTTCTGGATCTGAATATACACTGGTGTCGGGTGCTGCATTTGCTGAGAGTATTCCAAATAAAGCCAAAGCTCTACATTTGCCTCTATACAAATGACCAATTGTCATAACAATCAAACGAAGAATGCGTAGTAGAGCCCTCGGTACTTAAAAAATAGAAATCCGAGATTCCCCTAACATTGTCTGTCCCCAGCGCCACGAAAAGAAGTACTTTCTTGGTTAGCAAAATACGGGAATTCCCCGAGCGTCACTAGCTCGCCCATACCACCAAAGTACCGCGAAAAAAAATAAAATACCCAATGCATGCGTTCTACAATTGATCGACATCCTTGTCCTATGAATGCGTTTAAATTTTAATAATTTATTTGAATTTGTATATGGTCTTTAGTTGTGTCTAACTTTAATTGAGTTTAAGTACTTAAATTTATAATTTTTACTAAATTTTATTAAAAATGTTAGGTTACTTCTGAGCTCTCATCCTCTCAGACCGTGGGCCCCAGTCGGGTGGGGGGCCCGTGGTATTTTGTCATCCCTGCCACCCTATAGTTACGCCACTGTACACCACACTACACACCACACTACACACTACACTACACACCACACTCATGCCAATCGTAAAGTTTGTCATTGTTGACTGTATAGGTACTCAGAACGTTTTGTAGATATGGACACAATTTGTGTTGACTTGAAAATTTCATCTCACTCAAAAAATGGAATTAACTCGTGAGAATTTTTATGCGATGATTTACTATGACTTTCGATCTGGATTCTCTCAATAACAGTGCATCGAATAATTCACTTTGACTTTTGGCGATGAACCACCAACTAAAACCACTGTATATAACTGGTTTGGTGAATCCAATCGTGGCCGCCGTTCGCTTACGGGCGAATTTCGGAAGAAGTTCGTCCAAAATCAGCTGTTGCGCCAGAAAACATTGATACTATGCGCGAACTCATAAATCAAGATCCTCATGTGACATACCATAAGATTGAGGCATCCCTGACCATTAGTATGACAAGCATACGCATACCATTGCTCTTGGTTTCCGTATACTTTGAAAATTGCTCAAAAAAATGCTCGTGTCTATTGATGCAAAAAAATTCTCAAAAAATACAATCATGGTGCCTCAAAAGCCGTGTATAACATCTGCACAAGTGACGAATCCTGAATCAACGTGTATGAGCCCGAAAGTAAATAACAGTCGACTCTATGGGTCTTTCATAATGAGTCAAACCCAATCAAATTTTTTCGTGCAAGGAGCACTTCGAAGCAAATGGTTGCCTGTTTTTCTTTTGGCATAAATGGGCATGTGGCTATAGTGCTACTAGAGAATCGTAGAACGGTCAATTTTGAAGGGTACAGAAACATTTGTTTATTGAAGTATTTGAAGCAATAAGAAAAAACAACCAGCGACGCCCAATCATTCTTCACCATTTCAACACGAGTTCTCGCACATCGGGCCGAACGACTCAATATTTGACCGGTCAAAACTCAAACTCAATATTTGACCGGTCGAATTGATGAATCATCCGCCGTACAATCCTGATTTGGTAGAAGAAGCGGTTGATATGTTTAAAATGCATGTTTTGGATATACCTCAGTAGGAATGGAAAAGTACTATGAAAATTGGTTCAAATATATGCAAAAGTGTATCACCGTGGAGACTATCTTGAAAAATAATAAAATCATTTTCAATAATAAATATTTGTTTATTTATTATTCCATGTAGCGCATTAAGATGGCGCATTAAATGGGGAAAAACCCAGTGGGCGAGAATTAAGTTGAGATGAGGATAATTTATGTCTTATAAAGCTTAATTTTTTCTATTATTTCATTACTATTATTGGACGAAAAGTGTAGCAGAGGTATTTTTTTAAATTTTATAATCAATGTTTTTATTTAATAAGCAATGAATAATATAATTTTTCATGTTATTTTTAGCTTACACATGCCATGGACGCTGGGAAGAAAACGGCACCAACTACCTGATAACGACAGCTCAAAGTAGGACTCATTTGTCAAAGAAATACTGCTTCATGTATAAAGAAACATCTCCAAATGTCATTTCCTTTTCTACAGCTAGCTACTGTAATAGATTCATTGAACCAGGTGTCACTGGAGATATAATTTTTAATCTTACAAATAGAGGTAAGAATATCAATATATATATATATATATATATATATATATATATATATATATATATATATATATATATATATATGTATATATATATATATATATATATATATATATATATATATATATATATATATATATATATATATACCAGGTATCCCATTAAGAATGGATCGCGGCCGTATTTTGAAAACTATTTATCCCACAGCTTAGGGGAAAAAAAATTGTACTAAAAATGATCATGAGAAATTCACCAAAAATATTTTTAAGCTTCTAAAACGACCGCAAGAGGGCGTGACGAGCTAAACATTTTTAAAAATCATTTTTTTTGTGTATTTTCAAATGTTAACCGAGTAAGAAAAATTCTCAGTTATAATTAGCAACCTGTTTCCTACAACTTTGTTTTATGACATTTTGTCGTAACTTCGCGAATAAAGAAGTGGGGGGGGGGGTTACCTATTTAGATAAAAAGTCGTCTAATGTCCGTTTGCCTAAACCGATTTTCCTCAATTTGGATTCATTTCATTTAAAAGGCAATTGCTGGGACAATCAGATAATCTGGGAGATAAATTATTTAGTTTATAAATGAAACCGCGAGGTGGCGTTACATTCAACAATAGTTTTTTGAAGTTTTGTTCAGTTTTTTCAAATGGAATGGTACAGCTTTTATTACATGGCTAGAAAGATAATTTAAAGAGGAATCATCCAGTGAAAACCCGAAATCGATATCTCTGACATGTCAAGAGATATTTCGATTTTTCTGAAAAAATCAGTTATTATTTCACTACTACCTGTATTAAGTTAAAAAAATATTAACCTAATGTTTGCCTTCCTTCACACTTTACCCAGGCGTAGGACTGGTCCAAATTCTTCGTGCCATATTAATTTGGAGCGTGTTTAAAGGCCAACGGGCCAACAACGAAGAGAATAATAATAACAACAGTCAAATAAAATTAACAGCACAACAGTCTAATAATTAACAGAATCTGAACTTTAACGCCTTTCTAAATGTTCAAAATGCCTTCCATCCTTAGAAATGCAAAGATTTATTTTTTGAGGAGTACTAAAAACGGCAGCTTCAATTTCCGCTCTTGAAATGCTGGTTATTGAATTTTGAATTATTTCAATCATGTTTTCTCGTGTGGTAGGACGAGTTTGAAAAACAAGGTCCTTTAGTCTTCCCCACAAGTAAAAATCGAGGACTGTCAAATCCGGTGAGAGCGCCGGCCACAAAAATAAACTACCCCGTCCTATCCAACGATTTGGAAACGAAGCATCCAAGAAGTTTCGAACCACCTGCGAGAAGTGGACAGGGCATCCATCATGCTGGTACCACATTTGTCTTCTTGTTTCCAACGAAACATCTTCCATTAGTTCTGGCAGTCCATTTTGTAAAAAATTTAAATATGTTTCACTATTCAAATGTCCATTAAAAATAAATGGACCAATAATTTTGTCTCCCAAAACACCACACCATACGATCACACTCCATCTATTTTGATTTCTAACATCCAGTGTGGATTAGCAACTGCCCAGTAGTGCATATTATGTAAGTTAACGCCTCCATCACTGCTAAAAGTAGCTTCATCAGTCCATAGTACGCGTTTTAAGAATTGTTTATTTCCACTACACATATTTTTTAAGCAGTGACAATAGTCTAACCGTCTGTCGAAATCGTTATCCAGAAGGGCTTGGTGTAAGACAACATGATAGGGGTGCAGCTTGTTATCTCTTAAGATTCGATGAACGGATGTCTTGCTAACACCTAATTCTTCAGATAATTGTCTGATACTTAAATGGGGGTTGGTTTCAACATAAGCCAGAACATTTACGACATTATCTCCATTACGAATCGAACGTAACCTGGTGCGGACTGGATCTGGATGCACAATTCCTGTTTCTCGTAAGCGTCTTGCTAGACGTGTTAACACCTTCTTCGAATAATGCCTTCTTTCGCGTTATTGACTTGCATATTGCCGCTCTGCAGTACATGCATTTTCGAAACATTGGAAATACACCGCCAACATGTCATAGGCCTCGTTATTCGTAAAAGGCATTGTTAGATATTATTATAATAATTATTAATAATCAATAAAGGCAATGTTGAAAATATAATGCATTTCAAAACTGACAAGTTAATTTGACTGTTTTTGTTTGTTTCCATGGTTCCCTTCTTACACTCTTTGTGTAGTGTACCTAAGGATTGCATGCGTTTATTTGGCAACCCGAAAACGCATAATTTCATTCATCCATTCATTTAGTTTAAAAGAAAGAGTAGGTATATTTATTAATGACTGATTTCAATATTCTGTCAAGTAGTATTTAAGCATCACAAAAGAGAAAATGCAACAATTGGGGAAAGGCATTTTTTCCGCTTATGTAATTAAATTAGAAAATATTATCAAGGTCAGGATTAGAACATTTATGATGATTGATACTGCATAGATAATTTTATTTTTTAAATAAAATTGTTGCGGTTGCGATTGCGACCTAAATATTTACGTTTTTGCGACCAATTTTTAACTTAATATTACGGTAAAAATTAAAACTAACTGATTTTGTTCAGAAAAATTAAAAATATTTTTGGTGAATTTCTCATGCTCATTTTTAGTACAATTTTTTTTCCCCCAAAGCTGTGGGATAAATAGTTTTCAAGATACGGCCGCGATCCATCCTTAATGGGACACCTGGTATATATATATATATATATATATATATATATATATATATATATATATATATATATATATATATATATATATATTTATATATAATATTTTCCTAATCGTTAAATATTGTTTTTTGTTGTTTTTATTACAACTGACCGAAATCTCAAGAAAAAAACACAATATATATATATATATATATATATATATATATATATATATATATATATATATATATATATATATATATATATATATATATATATATTTATAATTAAACTTTTATCTGTTATAGGTCAATGTATAGAAGTAAACGCTTCATCTAAACTGACCTCGAGCTGGCCGATCCTCTTCCTTTTAGGCCCGCTCAGTTGGTTATGTATCATCTTCAGATGATCAACTTAAGGATATTTAGACATTTTAACAAATTAACTAAAAATTAAAGAACAAAAAATGATGAGGAAGAAGAATGAGACTGTAAAGAAAACGGTTGTGTTATACATAAATCCTTGTCGTTTTGAAGATGCCCTTTTAGTTATAATGGCTAACAGTATAATCTACGTATGCTTTTTTGGAATGTCATATTAGTGTATTAAATTTGAATTTAATGACAGAAAATAGAAGTAATTTATATTGAATTCTGCACCTTTAACGCAGTAATCCTAACCCTTTAGGAAAAACCTCTTATCTTCTTCTGTTAACGTTGACTTGATTTTTTTAAGTTTTTAAACTAAACATCAAAACAATTTTTGTTATTTTTCTATGCGCATTTCTCCAACCATGTTAACATCATCAGGGTGTGATCCAATCCAATTCAAAAACTAAGCTATGTTCTTCCTATATGACAACCGTACATACGGAACGTTTAAATTCATGAATCGTGAAGTAAACATCACTTTTTTGGGTTTTGTAGTGAGTTAAGAGAAGTCCTGGGTAAATTAAAGGAAAAAGTAGACTAATATGAAAAATTGGAGATTTATGAAATTTGGTATCAATATTAATAGTATTCGTAAATAAGTCCCGGTATGACAAATCAAACTCACTTTTTTTTGCAAATTTCCACTTTATTCATCAATATATTCTCCTTGAAAAGCGATACAATAATTCCAACGTTTTTCTTACATTTCTACACCTTCTTTAGAGAACTATTTCTTCAAAATATCCTTCAGTTTTAGCAATTACCTCTTCATTGGAGCAAAATTTTTTTCCTGGGAGCATTTTATTGAGGTCTAAGAACATGAAATAGTTGCTAGGGGCTAGATCTAATGAATAATGAGCAATTCGAAGTACAATTCGGGCAATTTAGCTATGGTTGCCAGTCGATTTGTAACATGATGCGTTGTCTTGGTGAAATAGCATTTTTATTTTGTTAATTTTGAGTTTTTTGTGATGAAATCGTCTTTTGAATGCATCAATAAGGATATATAATATTAGCTGTTGATTTTTATACCTTTCTCGTGATAATAAATGAACAATATTCCCTGCGCATCCCAAAATACAGAGGTCATAACCTCTGTATAGTGATAGATCTATGTTTCATTCATGGTCACATACCACATAAGAAAACCTCTTTTATTTCGCTTAGACAGCTCTAAACTTTGCTCAGAATCATTAAGACGATGTTGTTTATGGTCCGCTGTGAGCAAACGTGGTTTCCATTTCGATAGCAATTTTCATTCATGATGTCAGCTATCTCTTCATGATATCAGCTATCTCCTGCAGCTTTACTCTACGGTTTTGCGAAATACTTTCGTGAATTTTTCTAATGTTGTTTGGTGTACAAACCTTATTGGGATATTCAGAGCATTCAGCATTATTGGTACTTATACAGCCACGTTTGTATTCAGCATACCAATCAATTATGGTTGATTTTCTTGGTGCAGAGTCCGGGTAATGTTTATCAAGTAAGTCATAGTTTTGCTTCAACCCTATTTGTCTTCATTAAAAAACAATGCTTAATCGATACACGAAATTGTTCTAGTAGACTGATTGTCACGTAATTTTGAAACATGACGCCTGAAGGTTGGCACACTCGACCACTCGTAAAGGTTTTTCGTAACTGACGCCATCTATATGTCAGACCGAGGATTTATTGACCGATGTGTTATATTGGGCAAACTAAAAAATCCATATTTACTATGGGAGGAATGAAAAATTTTGTGTTGCCCTGAATGGATTAAAGCATGACCATAATATAAATATTAGCAACTTAACACTTGTTAAAAGTGTAAATAATATTAGGACTTTGCATAATATTTTAGCATTCAAATAGCACAATGTAAAAAAAACCGGTATAAGATCTATTCCATTCAATATTAATTTTTTAATGTAACGCTTGATTAACTTTATAGTTAATAAATAATCACATATATAGAACATAATATAGTTTTATAATTAGATTGAATCATCTCCTGATGATACTAGAATGATAAGCGAAACGTGGATCGAAAAATTAATAATTTATTTGGCGTTTAGTGGTACATTCCTTTGAGGTTAGTGTTTCACGTTAACGGTTCCAACTGAAGTACAATACCACATGATGATGAACAAGTAATATGATGACCACTAAATACCAAATAATTTTTTTTAAGCTCTCGACGCCCGTTTTGCTAACCATGCAAGCGTCATCAGGAAGCGATTTAATCTAATTCTAAAACTAAACTATGTTCTATTTATATGATAACTCTTATTACCAACTAGGAAGCGTACTACCTACCCAATTATGTATGCACAAAAAGGATAAAAGAAAAAAATAATACGAAAAAAAGGAAAGAAAACAATGAACCATGAAGTTTATTGGGCCATATATTAATAATTGAAAACGTTGACTGAACAGAAAAGGTCCTTTATCCCCGTTCTTGATTTTCTTACATTTTTTTATTTCAATGTTTTGATATGCATCCAAAGTTCGATTGTTATTCAAACTTTTAACCAGTCTTAAATTACTAAGGTCTATATTGTGGTCATGTGGCATGCTGGACAACACAAGATTTTTCCTTTCTCCTATATCTAATGTGGGCAAGTGTTCTTTAATCTCGTTAATCTTTTTTATGTCGTTAATATGGATCTTTTTGTTTGCCCAATATACCTTCGATCACAATCTTGACAGCTAATTTCGTAAATCCACGACTTTTCATGTTGATTTACTTTATCCTTTGGATTACCCAGTACTTCTCTTAGTTTATTATATGGTTTGTACACAACCTTAATGTCCACTCTTTTAATTTTTTTTTTTGTTAACGCTCGTATTAATAGGGCATCAACGGGTATTACCATGAATTTATTTTGGAAATATAATCTAAACAAATAAAAAAATGTAAGAAAATCATGAACCAGGATCAAGGACCTATTCCGTTCAGTCAACTTTTTCAATTATTGATGCAAACTCAGTAAACTTTTACTCTTGTAATACTAGTCTACTACGTAGACTCTTTTATAATTTTTTTACACGCTTTATTAGGTAGTAGGTACTAATTAGGGTTATCATATAAACAGAACATTGTTTAGGTTTTGAATTAGATTAATGATCTGATGATGCTAACATAGTTAACCAAACATGCATCTAGAGCTGTAAAAAAAGTGTTTTGGTGTTTAGTGGTAAATCTCTTTGAGTATAAATAATATGATAATTAGAAGTTAGGTTAGGATATTACCATCAAATATATCAAAACATTTAAGACCAAATATTAAATGAAAACTAAACACATAGAACGAATTAAAGACGCATGTTCAAAACGAATGGATTTTTATATGATAATTTAAAAAAAAGTAGTTATTAAGGGTTGCTACAACTTTCTAAGACAAATTGTAGACGTTTTTACACTTTGCGGCAACTATCATACTGTAATCTGTGATTTATAAATGAAAAAAAATACATTGGGTCAGGTTTAGATGTGTAGAATCCCTCTATGTAATTATGATGGCTGCTTTAGGATCATTTATTGGGCTTAATTTCTACTTTAGCCTCGTTTGTTTGTCAGTTTATGTTTATGTAGGCATTAGCGTTTTTACATTTTAATTGTGACAAGTAATCGTAGATATGTTAAAAATAATTATGTCAGGTTAACAAAAATGTAATACTAGTTATTCAGATATTTTACCGGAAGATCTTTGACAAATTCGAAGCAATATTTTGTTCAAAATATTTTTCAGTTTTGGCAATTTTCTGTTTATTACAGCGAAATTTCTTTGCAGCGAGCATTTCTTTTTTATGTCCGAGAACAGGATATATTCGATGGGGGCTAGGTCTGGATATTTTTTAGATATTTTACTGGAAGATCTTTGATATAAATTCGAAGCCATATTTTTGTAACTAGTGTTGTGTTACTAGATTTGCTAGAGTTACAAAAGCATTTGCGTTTTTGCTTCTCCAGCTATTCGACACCATTAGTTCTTGTTCTGCATCCTGCATCCACAGCTCCTCTTAAAACGCCGGCATCAAAAAACCGACAACGACGACCTGATCTCCTATTTTCAACACTGTTGAGCTCAAAGTTGCGTGGTACGGATTGATTCGGCACCTTTCCTCTCTTCTCCGCAAATCCTACGGGTGGGGTCGTTTGCTTTGAGGCGTTTTTCTTTAAATAATCTCTTAAATTTGCTTTAATTTCCCGTCATATTGCATTCATTTAGGCGTTTTCTTTAAACCGTCGATTAAAGATTTCGCGGTGGGATAACTTTAATCCTGAAGAAGGAATGTTTATTTGTCGTAGAAGAAAATGAAATCTGGTTAAACCCCTGAGTGATGTGTAATCATTTATTATGTTACAACCTAGTAATTAAAATTATTAAAGTTACCTCCTTTACAAAATTCTGTATATCTTTTATAGATAAAGGGTTATCCATTTTCTGCTTCGGAAAGAACAATTTTAAAAAGCACAGAAAGAATTGCGATTCAATGGTTTTTTTATTTTCATTTTATTGCTTGGACTTTGCCATTAAGTATGGAATACAGCATCATTTAAATTACGTGACCGCTTATACGACTCAATCCTTTTGAGGCAATTTTCGATGACTTTTCTGGCTCAAGACTTTGAGGATTGTCTACGTAAAAACGATGTTTCGCATAGCTCAACAAAAAAAAAATGCGGCGTCAAATCACATGATCTCGTCAACCAATTGACCATCACCAAATCTCGAAATGGCGCGGCCTGGGAACTTTGCGCGCAATAAAGCCGAAATTGGTCGTATTGTGTGGCTTGTAGCATCGTCTTGTTGGAAACACATATAATAATCGGTTATCGTACGGCTGTAGAGCTCAGGATATGCAATATATTCAATGGACTCTCCACAATCACTTGGTTTCAGAGCCCTATATACGGCAATTTTGCTTATTTACATATCCGCCGAGCGAGAAATGAGCCTCATCACTGAAGAAGATTTTGTTCGAAAAATCAGGTGAATGTTCAAGCACCCAATCAGCGTGAGTTGAACTTTAGAAAACAAGTCCAAATACAAAATACGTCATTATTGTGCCGTACCACAAGCGCACACACTGAACGTCGAGAAATCTGGGCCTTCAGCGACACTTTCAATAACAGCAGCGATATTTTTCATCGAGCAAGCGTTGTCATGATGAACATGTCTTACCACATTGGTAACAGACCCAGTATTTTCTAATTTCTTAACTGTGTTGACAATTGTGCACTTAGAAGGATGATTAGGGCGCCTGATTCTGTTTGTAAGGCTCGAAACCTATCCACGGCAGAACCACCAATTCTAATGCGTTGCTCGGTGGTTAAACCATCCATATTGTTAAATGGCTAACCTTAAACTAAATAAATTACACTTTTTATGACATTTAAATTTAACAGTTGTCAAAATACTGTATATTCCGAACAGCGAAATGGATAGCCCTGTATAAATATTTCCAATTTTTATTTTTAGTATGATTTATCTCAACTTCTATATGTCAAAAAAAAGGACCATCAGAATTTCTATATTTATCCTAATGGGATTTTTTGTTAAGTTTCAATGGCAGTTTTTTCTAGCTCAGTTTAAGGAAGCACATATAGTAAGCGGCTGGAGAACGCCCTGGCGGAGGTGGTATGTGAGATGGGGGATTATGGTGCGTCGCCTTTCCTGGCATTGTTGCATATAGTAATACCTTTCTTCGGCTTACTAATGGCACTTCTTCGCAATAATTATCTTTTCGGGTTTCAGGAAACTGTAAAGTATTAAGTTAGCTCCAACTTCTTAATCACATTTTAATAATCTTTAGAACCTTCTTTAGGGACTATCTCATTAGGATAATGTTGGTCAGCTTCGTTGTGGTTTAATCACTGATCTAATTATGGTACATGATACATTATTGCTTCTCACTTTGCAGTTTGCTTGATAAATAAGATAGGCCCCTTTTGTCAGTTACCAAGGCTTGGTAACTTCGATTTACACCGATTCAGACTTTGCAAACCATTGAATTTGTGTTAATTGTCATATTCCATTGTCCATTGAATAATTATTAGAAGGAAAAAACAACAAAAAATCTTTGGCATTAGTCAAAAAAAGAAGTGCTACATTTTTAAGGAGATTGGACCTGATTTATTCATTAGCATGTATTTTTGGACGAATAATTCAGGGAGAATAGAAGCAAAATATGGTAATAGAATATTATCAATGATTTTTAGTAGTCTCTGCTTTCAAGAACCCTCAGGTATTTCAGCTTCCCAACCGTCAACAATAATCATCAATGTCATCATGTGGATGTTGAACAAACGCAGCCCTGTCTGCTGTTTTACCTGCTATTATACCATTGTGCAACACTACAGCTCCGTTATTATCATGAAAACTTTTACAAATGTTGATAGTGTTCTGAGGGAAGGTCGAATGTTGCCATAATCAGCCACAGGGCATTTCACACACAGCACAGAAAGCATCCAGCTTTATCCGACCTGGTTACTGACTAGATCAAATATTTTTCAAAAATGCTTAAATAAACAAATATTTTTATTTCGAAGTGAAACTTTTTAGGCGGCGATTCGATAATCAATAATTGGACGAGAATTGAGAGTGAAATTTCAAGGACGAGGAGGAGAAAGAGAGCTATACATTCCAACGCCACGGGAGTGGAGCAAAAGAGAGCGACGTAAACACGATACAAAGCGATATAATAAGCTAGTGTCGCGCATGCGCACGTTGTAGATGTACGCTTCAGACGTTATTTATGAGCAACTGAAGTCCCACGCGTTGTGTAATTAATATCTATCACTGTGTTTTGTGCTTATTTAAGAAGTTTCACTTCTATTACGTGTAAGGTGTTGAACGCGCATTTTTTTTTTCTATAATGTTTAAAGATTTTATTATATAAACCTGTAAGTCACGCCCGCTCACTGAAAACGGAAAAGGGTTTCTAGGTTATGTTAGTCGAAGTATCAAGTGTATTAGTAGTTTTAAAAATTTTAGATGACTATATGCTACTTACAAATTTGGTAAAGTATCATCTTCTCTTGATGCTAAAAGATAAAAATTTGACTGTAAAATAAACCTGAACTTAATAATGTTAGCAATAATTTTGTGTGTTTATTTTTTTCTTAATAAAAGTATTCGAGATTGTTTGATTGAAGCAGAAATATCATGTGCATAAGAATCTTTCTTACAATAACTTTGTGTTGTTAAAGCAAACTCTATTAAAAATACTTTGTACATATCACTGAAACATATTAACGATTACTTGTCACAATTTAACAAATTATAATTTTTTATTGAAACCAATTTATTGGACAACCATAAATGGAAAACTGTGATTTGTTTCTTTGTTTCTAAAACAAAAGAAAAAAAAAGAGAATCTCTAATAAGATTAAATATAAAATACGAAGCAGTATGTATAAAATATTTTTGCACGTAATATTTGAGAATCCTGATGACGAGGGGTGATATTTTTGAACCAGAAGCAATACGGAATCTTTTATTGTTTTTTGATAAAAGAAAAAAGAAGAAGAATAAATGAAGAAAAAAAAAATGAGAGTAGTATAAGTGACGTTGATCTTTTTTTTTTCGTTGAACATTGTTTCTTTCTAAGCAATAACGTATGATAGATTTAGCATTGTATAATACGATTAATATAAATGAATAGGGATGTAGAATTTAAGTAATCCTAACGAAAAATGTACCCAATTAATGATACCTCATTTACCAAAACATATTTCCTCTACCTTCCTTCCAGTTGTGAAGATTTTGTTTACTATTTACCTAACTTAGTACGTTTCTTGTTATTTTAGTTTTTCGTTTTGGTACTTGTATCTTACGTTATATATAAAAAAAATAATAGCTCAAAATATATTAGCCTAATATTATTAGAATTTGTTTTGATAGGGTTTTGTATAGTAAGCACTATGTTAAAGTAAGTCATGTTTAAAAATATTTTGTTTTTTGGAAACATGAATCACAAAAAAGGATGGATCTGGTCTTAAATCATATGTGACAAGTCGAAAACATACCAAGAGAACGCAGGCAATATCTGCTAAATTTATAATAGTTATTTTCTTCTTGTTGTGCCCTCTTCAAACGACAATAGGCTACCATGATGACTATTTTATTTTGTTTACAGCTGCTTTAAATGAATGTAGCTGCTGGTTCAATGTATAGTTAAACATTCCCTCAAATTTCGCAGCCATAACATGGTTCGTTTTACCACGCGTCTTCTCCCTTTTATCTTTCCCATAACGACTCTCAATTGGGACGTTGATGTTGTCCTCTCATTACGTAACCGAAGTATTTCAATTTGCGTGTTTTTATGATCTGTTATTAGTACTTTTGCGGTAGATATTTTACGTAGGAGCTCTTCATTTGTCACTTTCTTTTGTCAAGATATTCGTAGTATTTTTCTGAATACCCATATTTCAAACATTCAGGCCTTTTAATCATGTGTTTATCAAAGTTATATATATATAACAGCATAACAGCGAATCATTGGAGTCTTCATCTTGTCTTCTATTTTTCTACCGGAACTGAAATATTTCATCTTGTAGAATTAGTAGCGAGCTGTTTCTATCCTTGCACTTATTTCTTTGGTGTTACCATTTTTTGAATTAACCGAAGTTTAATTTAATTAATACCGAGTAAATGTGGGTATTATTGCAGTTTTTAATATTGGGTCAAATTTGATAAAGTATAATATGAATTTGTTAAAAGCTATTCATATAATTTTTTTTTAATAATGATGTTTGATTGTTGAAACTGATTTTAGGCTTTTATAAAAATTCTAACATTTTCATTTATTTAAAAGCATTTTTTTAAATTATTTAAATGCATATATTACTGCAGGTATAAATTCCAGAGTGTCCCATATAATTAACACGCCCATATTCCGGCGTGTCCCATATAATTGACACGCCCATATTTACGCGTGTTACGCCCAGTTACTGCGTGACTATTACTGCGGATAACCCAATGACTACAAAACTTTTGGATCTAGCTAAAAATTGAATTAAACTTATTAGAAAGATCAGCTGCACAATTTCGTCATTATCAAAGATTTTTTGCTATAAATAAAAAAGGTTAATAAATTAAAATATGTGTAATGAAAGCACGGGCGCAGCCAGGATTAAGTTTTGGGGGGGTTTAGTTTGAAGTAAATAAAACAACAAAAATATACTTACATGAACTTTAATATCTATATATTCATCGGAAAAATTACGACATATTTATAAAGTTCTTAACTTTAAATAAAATGGTTAAATTAATTTCGTTCCTCTGCGCTAAATCTAAAACCATTAAAGAAGAAATCTTCGGCTTTTTCTTTTAAATATATCCACTACTTCATCTGCATGAATTTCTGTTCCATAGTGAATGTTCATGAGAGCCAAACCATTAAGTCTGTTTTCACTTGCAGTGTTTCGTAAATAGTTTTTCAGTCTCCTTAGGCTCTAAAAGACCTTTCTGGGGTAGCAGTGGATACAGGAATGGTAGCCAAGATTTGTAGTAATGTGTAAATATTAGGATAAAGGTTTTTATCGCACATATCTAGGCATTCCAAACTAGATTTCGGGGTAGGCGAGATACTTGTCATCACTGTTTTCCATACTTCAAGTTCTGCTTTAACCACTGATATGTTGCTTTCGGAAAACAGTGACGAGTACATGGAAATTGCTTCTTCAATTTCAGAACTGGCAGTAAAATTTGAAGGTAGCACACCAGATAATGCTGATACTACTTTACGATGTTTGGTAAACCTTTCAACCAATTGTTGAATTGTATGCTCAAGAAATGGAATGAACAAATTAATTTTGTAATACGTGCATACGTCCAATGCAGGAATGTTCGGTCTATTTAATTGTCTTCCGACGACGCGTGGCATTCGCAGTATACCACCTTTTTCTTCCAGTAAAACCTTTGCGTCTTCATAGAGGTGAAGATATTCGCCGTCAGTGTTGTTTGTCAGGAGTTGTAAGACATTAATAACATCATCTACATGTTTGAATGCCGTAATAAGATCGATGTCAATTGTCTGTAATTGTTTTGATAGCGACAATGTATAGCTCATAACTTTTTGAAGAATCACTAAACACATCACAAAATCCGAAGATCGAAGCGTACTTAGCAATTGGGCGGCTTGTTGCGATGTTTCCTTATTGTGATTAAATTGGAGTTCTTCGAGAGCATTCACAATCGCTGAATAAATTTTCCTGAATCTTATAATAGCTTCATGTTTGTGGACCCACCGTATTTCACACATTGAGAGCAAGTTTTTTTGGTTACCGACGGGTAGTAGCTCTTGAATTTTTTCTTTCAACAAAGCAGTGCGTTGAGCAGAATGTCGAAAGTAGGAATCAACAGTCTGCACAATCCCAAAACAATTTCGGACATTTGCTAATGAACATGAATCAGCAATAGCCAGGTTGAGAGAGTGTGCACTACAGTGTACATAAAGAGCAAGAGGACATTCTTGGCGAACATAAGCTTGGGCACCGTGCAAATACCCACTCATAGCTGCAGCCCCATCGTAACCTTGACCAACCACATGAGAACATTCAAGTCCATGCTTTTTCAGAGCTGTAATAATAAGATTTGCCGGATTGATCGGATCCTGAAACATCGACCGTTGGAATGTACTCAAGAGATATCTCTTTAAGTATATGGTGTTTATTATCTGTAAAATCAACATATCGAAGACATAACGAGACTTGTTCTACACGTCCGATGTCGGTGGTTTCGTCAGCCAGAATCGCAAATAGTTTGACTTTCTTTACTTCTTCAATTATTTTATGTTGAATTAATTCACCACAAATGTCAATTATTTCGTTTTGGATCTGAGGCCCGATCTTTATCTCCAGACTCAGACGCAAACCGCAACAGGGCTCTAAAATTACCATCATTCTGTAGTGGTTGTTCAGGTTGTTGTGATTCTGGTGTAATTTGTATGCGCCCCGAATCGATTTTACCTCTCAAGGAGATGCCTTGTTTGCCGCAAAAATTATTGCTTTTACGATAGGGACTAGTTTCTTTCGATTCTCCTCTTGTTGTCTCTTTCTTTCAGAAGACAGCTGTTCAGTGACCGAAAAAGCCTGCGAAGACATTACTTTTAGAAATTTATCTGCCAGTTCTGAATTTCGCTTGTGGTATCCCGATTTCGCATGAGCTTCAAATATTTCTAGAGCATTTTTCCACTTACAAAAAGGTTCGGTTACCAACTGGCCGATCCTTTGATGACCGCCTTTACCTTCATCAAGCGAACGTCCCATTACCACGCAGACTCTGCAGTATGCTCCACTTTTATATTCCGAATATGACAACTAGGGGAATCTCGCCAACCATTTCAATTGAAAGCGCAAGTTTCGTTTTGTGGAAATAGGAAACTTATAATCTCTGGGTGGGTTCCATGGCGTTTTTAAAATTTGGACTTTAAAATATTCATCCAAGATTTTTTCTTGATTCGCTTAAAAACCAACATCCAACTTAGCTACAGTTGTAAAAGATGAGGTAACAGCCAAGCTGGCCTGTTGCAGACTAGATGTAGATTCGGCAGTTGAAGGTATCGAACAGGGCACCAGCGACATGGCATCGATTTCGACATTCGGTATTGTGATTGAGGTCGGGGTCGAGGGCCCGCTTGTCATCACAGTCTTCTTATAAGCATGCAAGGTAGCTGAAGCTTTGATAGCTAAATCCAAATTTGTTTCTTTATTAGAAACCCCTTGACTACACCATTTTTTCCAGTAGTCCATACCTTTAAGTTTATCACCCTTCCTTTTTTTCCCCTCCAGTTTTCGAGAGTAATAATGATTCACGTATCTATCCTTAACAAGGTCACCGAATAACACTGCACTAAAATTACTCACTTACACGGTTCACTTAATTCTCTTCACTATTCGTTCACCACTTTTCACTTATATTCGCTTCGAGTTCGCATGGAACAATACTGTCGTAAGCGCGGTCACGCGCCGCTTATATAGCAGCCGAGTAGTAGCCGTCCAGAAACTACCACAAACTTCCACAAAGCTCCGCTCATTCCGACCGAGGGCCGTGGCGAATAATCGAGAAACAACGCAAAGTTTCCATACGATACAAAATAGTTCGACTACTCGAAAAGAGATGGCGTTACTGTGCGCAACGTCCACTAGTTCGGATATATGTTCAATTCAAATGTAATAATTTAACTCTCTTCACTCCTCGTATTTTTTCGGTTTAGTATTAGGTAATATTTGGCTTATTTCGGGGGGGGGGGGGGTTGAACCCCCAAAATCCACCCCTTTGGCTACGCCCGTGAATGAAAGAATTGGCAAAGCGTCAAACATATTAATATTCGTACTTACTTCTTGGGCAAGAGAAAATATAAACATATACATATATAAATATAAACGTATACATATAGATATATATGTTTTTAATATCTTTTTAAATCAGTCAATTGACATTTGGTAAAAATTTGTTTTGGTTAGAAAAAAACAAACATAGTTTTAATGCTACAGAAAAATATTAATTTAATAGTTTAATTAATAATTAATTTATTAAAATTAATTAATAATAGTAGTTAATGTACATGATAATAATAATAATCAATAATAAGTTGATAAAGGCTGAAATTTTAAATTTAGCGTTTTTGATCATTAGCGCCCTCACAACTGCTTTAGGAGTTTGAACTCCATTGCAGACGTTCTTAATTAGTCTTAATATAGCCCAAGAAAGAAAAAATTCATTTCAAATTTTCATTTTAATAATAAGTTTATAAAAGCTATAAAATCAGCTAATTAGCGATTCTCATCATTAACGCCCCCGCAACTGGTGTAGGGAGTCCAACACTCATATAAATATTAGCATATCCATTAATTACATGTATTTTCTACATGGATACCAAGTTTCAAGTCAATCGGATGCATGGTTCAGTAGTTATAACGGAACATCCGTAAAAACCACTGTAGATTTATATATTATTATATATATATATATATATATATATATATATATATATATATATATATATATATATATATATATATATATATATATATATATATATATATATAGAGAGAGAGAGAGAGAGAGATATATATATCATCTGATAAATTTTGAAAAAATCGAAACAAAAATTAAAACCTTACCCCCCACACTGATCAAATCAAAAATTTCCTAATATTCTGTGTTCCCTGTCTTGATACATTTTGTGCAGATTGAGCATACATTAAAACATTTAAGACCAAGTCCATCATTTTTTTTTAGTTTAAACAAAATCCAAACGATGTTAAAAAAAATCACTTTGGAAAAGGTACCTTTGTTATATTTTTCTATTTAAAAAAAAATTGTAAGTTTTAAACAGATATTTTACCGAATGCGATTTTATGACCTAAAAATGTCGATGCATTTTAAGAAATTTTTTAAATAATTTCTCGTATATTTCTGAATTTTAAATAAGGACAAACATATCGAAAAATTAAACTGAATCAATAAAAATCAACAAAAAACACTCAAATCGACGTTAAATAGATTACAGAATCGCATTGCGAAAACTTCACAAAGATGTGCGATTTGCAATCATTAAATGAAAAAGAAAATGAAGAAAAACTTGTATATTGTGTATAATTTAATATTAGGCAATGGCATAGCATTTTAGTAATGTAAAATAGAATTAGTTCGAAAGAAGATTAACAAAAAAAAACTATTGATGACAAAAACAAGGCAGGAAATGTATAAAGCATAACGTCTCATTTTTTCCTGATTGAAATCCATGCAACGAATTACATTACCTCATATATGTTGTCTCATGCATTTCACTAATGCATAAAATTTATTCATGGTTATATAAAACTTTATTAAGAATTTCTATTACAGCCTACAGATGATGTACCTATTAAGTTTTAGGATTGCAATGATCTTTGACATTGAAAATGTCTTTGCAAGACATATATTAGATTTTTATTTTTATTTTTTTATAGGTAATAATATATAAGGGAGACGTCCGTAGGTTGGGACAGGTTTTGTTTTTTTGTCGATAGCATCTACCGTTCTATAGTTCTATATACCGTTGGAAAGGTAATGTCCTTGGCTGCACTTTTAATGAAAATTATTTCATAGCTTCAAAAATAAAAAAAAATAATTTTTTTGAACACGTGTATGTTGGCCAAAAAAAAATTGTGGTCCGTAGATTGGTACAGTTATAGAAGTGCACAAAAGGGTTCAAAAAGTCAAATAATAACGCAAGATTTTCAACATTAATGGTCGATTTATTTATTTAAAAGGCCATGGAAAACAAAATAAAGAAAATCAAATACATGCTAGTCTTCGTCAGAGTCGCAATTTTGGCAGGTATAGTAGCTGCGAGTTATATACACACTTCATATGAAATGGCCGCTGGCAAATTTGTCTTTGCACTGTCTTTCTTCTTATTTCGCTTTTCTTTGAGCACAGAAACATTTTCTGGTGAAGTGAGATTGGTCCTTTTCATTGGCTTACGCCCGCTATTGCACTTTTTCAAAGGAATTGCTGATCTAACTGGTCCAACTCTAGACCAAACTGAAGAAAGACTTGACGAACCTGACAATGATTGTTCTATTGCACTTGGTGTTGAGGGCTCTTCACTTTCATATACAGCAACACCCATCAAATTCAAGTTGTTCTGAATCGTAGTAACATTTTCACTTTGATTAGTTATTTCGGTCTGAACGAAATCCGATTGAAAGGAAACGTTTTGATTGAACGGACAGATGCCCGTTTTCGAAAAACCACAGTTGATGTTCTTTGGAGTCAAGGCTAAATCCAGAGTTTTGTAAACGATTTCAGGTATGCGTCGAATATCCAATGTCTTTCCAAGATTAGATTTTTGCCAACCGCTACATTCGATCATGCATTTTGTGAGAACAGTTAGGTGGAAAAGAAAGCATATGAACGCTCTTTTCCAATGCTAAGTCAATTGCTTCAATAAATAAGTGAGACGTATGATTATCAAGATTAAGAAGAAGCAGTGTCGATGAGTGGAGGTGTTTGATAAAATGCTTCATATATTTGACCAATTCTATCTGCTGCATCCAGCCAGATTCATTTCAGGCGCCATCACTTCCTGATGAGACATTATCCTTGAAAGAGCTTGGCAAATTCTTTTTCGGGAAAATAAAGAAAGGCAGCATATAGTTTCCGGCGGTATTTATGGCAAGCGCCATAGTTACCGTAGTGCCATGTTCTTGTGCAGCGGCTTGACTGACTTTTTTCGCTTCTTTTACCGAGATGATTTTCATTGAAACTATCGAAAAACCAGACTCGTCCATATTCCATATGGATTGTGCATCAAAATGGTGCAAATCCAAAAGCACACCTAAATGATCAGAAAATGGGTCAAGATTGTCTTTGCAGAAGGCCTTTGTACCGCAGCATGAAGCCGTAGTACCAAGATTTTCCTCATTTCATCAGTATCCCATTATGCTACATATTCGATATCCAGTTTGACTTGCACCATGGTATACGTGGGACAAACCAACAGAAGAATATCAGCCTGGGTCGAAGAACATAAATTAGTGGTTAGAAGCAAGCAAACCACATCGGCCCTGTTTCAAGATCATCTACACATAGGCCACAAAATTGCCAATTGCCGACAAATAGCAAATGTACTGAATTTGAAGACAAGAACCTTTCGAGAAACAATGGAATTGGAAAAGATCGGACGCCTAAACATAAGAGACGATACCGCAATCGGGCAACCGTAGTAATTGGGCCACCACGTATATGTATACGCTGGAGAATTTTTCCCGATATGCATCCGTGGGAACATTTCTTTTTGTGAGTGGTTTATTCTTAAATACTAAGAATTAATTGGGTTTTCTCGACGTTTCGACGAGATCGCACTCGATATTTTCTAATCACTGTTCAAGAGAAACTCTACTTAAGTTTTTCTCGATCAGGAGACTTGAACAGCTTTGAACAGACCTTTCTGTCAAGAGAGCAGACTAGAAAATACCAAGAGAGATTTTGGTGAAACATCGTCAAGAATGCGAAAATCCGTCAAACGAACGGATCGACACCTGGAAGAATATTTCCATTTATTCTAATATTTACTCCATCCATGAAAGCTTATATGTTCTCTTTGCAGTAAGATTTTTTGTTTGAGAATAGAAACTAATATCAATAGGTGCACAATACATGTAATGATGAGTTTGATAAAAAACTCAAATTATTAAAACTCTAATTACAAATTTGTAGGTATAATTAGAAATCCAAAGAGAAAAGTATTGTTTTTCACAAAAACTTTAAATATGCAATATCTGAAATTTAATAGGCACACTATATATAATATTATTGGTTTTTTTTAATCCCATTCACTGTCTAATAATAATGGAAAAGTTACTTGCTAAATCATTATTAGATTTACAGATATATATATATATATATATATATATATATATATATATATATATATATATATATATATATATATATATATATATATATATATATGTATATATGATTGAAAAATAGTGAACTGGGCACTTGGAGAAACGTATTAAAAAGCTAAGCAAGTTCACCTGTGCTCCACGTCGTGCTTTGCCATTCCTTCATCCGCTATCCGCAAGCGTCTTCCAAGACCGGTTTCTAGCATTAAGCCGTCATTAGTTGGCCTCAAGCTGGACACCTGAAAGACGAATGAAAATCATTCGCTTTTTTTGAATTTCATTTGCTTTTCAGGTGTCCAGCTTGAGCCCAACTGATGACGGCTTAAGGCCAGAAATCGCTTGCAGGAGCTTTGGATGACGGATGGAAGAATGGCAAAGCACGACGTGCAGCACGGGTGAACTTGCTTAGGTTTTTAATATATATATATATATATATATATATATATATATATATATATATATATATATATATATATATATATATATATATATATATATATATATATATATATATATATATATATATATATATATATATATATATATATATATATATATATATATATATATATATATATCTTGGGCATCCCTGCATCTTTTTGCTTGTTTTTTTGGTTCCCATATCTTCTTAGCTGATTTTTCGCCCAGCAGTCCATTCTCTGTATATGTCCCCACCATTCTAGTTATCATTCTATGTATTTCTTTAAATTTTCTATGTTTAAATCTTCTCTTACTTTTTTATTTCTGATTTTCCGTGTCTCAGCCTTTAACTGTTCCAAGAAATTTTTTATTCACTTTCTTGTCTGTTCCCATAGTTTGTTTTATGATACTTTGTCAAAAGTTTGCTCCATATCCAAAAATACAAGGGAAGGTTTTTTTATTTACTTGTTCTATTTAATATAGGACTTGTGCCCTCTGCCTTTCATCTTTAGAGCTATCATCTGTCATATAGATGTATATTTCCTCATACGTTATACATTTAAAGTAAAATTCAAGTAGTTTAAGATTTTCCAATGATGTTCACGACATCTAAAACATTAAATTGTTTCCAAAAGTCTTTAACAGAGAGCTCATTGTCTTGCCACATAGCTTCATGGAGATGTGCAGTTGATCGTCTCGTGAAATAAGCTTTAAATGTTTGGATGATACCTTGGTCCATCAGTTGAAGCAAGCTGTCTGTATTTGGTGGTAAAAATGCAACTTTCACACGTGAGTCGAAATTAGTGAGAGTCACAGGAGGATGGCGCAGGAGGATTCATAGCATCACCTTAAATGAGATTTGTTTTGATTAGCAATAACGTTCGACTTCGGGTATAAAGTGACGACCAAACTAGTCCTCAAAAAGGGAGGCTGTTACACAAACTTTAATATTTCACGTCAAAACCCCAAACCCTATATCACGAGCAAACCAGTGCTAGATTTATCTTTAAAAGTTCTTGGATTTTCAGTCACCAGCTGTATTCCCGCCAATCATCACTATCAACCGATCATTGGAGGCCTTAAAACCTGAAAAAGTTTTTTCTTCACGCGCGATAACAGTATTTTTAGGCATTTTTTTCCAGAACAATCATTATTACCTTGAGTGCTTGAGTGCCATTGAGAGCAGCCTGTTTATTAGCATTTGCCGCTTTTGCCGCTTTTTGAATCGGCTGAACTACCCGTTACTAGCTTTAAAGATTTCATCTTTGGCCACCTCTCCACCTTCTTCTTTAAATCTCTCAAAAATAATCTTAGTTTGACAGAATACCATGTTTCGCATGAAACTGATGAAAGCAGTTTTATTTCAAACATTTTTATCCTTTTACTTGATTATCACACCATAATGTTAGCATTGTTTCCATCTCAGCGATAATACCATGACGTTTATGAATGATGCATGAATTCAAAGATTGAGCATTTTTCACAGCTTCGAGAATGTTTTAGTTTATATTCCAAAGATAATGTTTTTCTTTTTTTTATTTGATGCAGAAGAATCAGTTTTACTTCGTTTAGATGGCATAGTGGTTTTTAAATGATATAATAAACGAAACAATTTGTAAACTTGCGTTGAGTCCACGCGAAACATGTTCGTGCATGTCGTAAGTCGAACACAGAAGATGGCGAAGCGCGAGAGGGGAAAGGGTGTTTTGCCGCCTGATTCAAAAATCGCGTAACTCCGAATTTCAGTACGGCGAGCTAGCATAAGTCGGGGTATTACTGTATAATCATTTGTTCATAAACATAGAAAATAATGCAAATACATTTTTTATATAATCTCAGTGTATATTTTATTTTTATAAAAATAGTATTTGATACCATATGAAAACTGTATGGAGCTTTGATTCAGTTCAATAGATATATTCTAAAAAAAAATGCAAAGTTTTTCAAATTTTGTCATTTCTACATGACTCATTTATTGTTATATGGTACTCTAACATAGTTATGAAGCGAGTGGACAGTGCTAATAAAGAAATAACACTAACAATTTATATGTTTAAGATTTATGTAAAATATTTGAAACATTCCTAAAACAGTTTTATTTCAATCATTTTTAACGATAACGTTGTACAACATAACGACCAAAGTATCATCATATTTTTAAATATTCCCAACTCGGGAAAAATGAGACGTTTGCCTTAAGAAGAATGGTGCCTTTATAGTTCTGTTTAAAGAAGAATCACAAAATAAAATAGTCTAATCTTGAAAAAAAAATGCAATTGTTGTAACTAAACCTGTATATTAATAAAAATAAAATACAAAAGCAATAATAATACATTGTCGTTTGAAATTGAAATTTTCTAATGAATTTACCTATCATTTCAGGACGAGGACTGTGTAATTGACTTGGTGTTTTTTTTTATTTGAGTTCTTGCTTGCGCAACGTCTTCGTTTGTTTGTGTTTTTTTTCTATCTCCATAATGGTGACATTTTCATTAATCATATTTCTCACATTACTGAGTTAAAATCCATTAATACACTTTTGTGTACTTAAATATTGCAAATAAGATATACAGGGTGTTAATGAAATACTCTACCATATTTTTTTAACAAATTCTACGTCATAAAATAACACAAAAATGTCATACAAACATGGGTCCGGAATTCTTTCGTGTTCGAGTTACAGGGAGTTGAAGATTTCAGTTTTTTTAATTTATATCTTCCGCATAAAGAAAGGTATTGTAATCAAATTCTTCTTCTTCTTAAGTAACTTGCTCCTGCTCCCGACAGCGGGCAATTAGCCAGCGCATTAGGAATGGCGAAGATTAGTCTGGCTCGAAGCCATAAATTCGTAACTCAAATATACTATAGCAGTTTATTATATAATGTAAATACCACTGAAAGTATCCTGCTTCATCGGGCCTGGTTACCGGCGTGACAATGGGTAAAAAATGAACTATTGCAAAAGATTACTACTGGAAGCATCCGGCTTCATCCGGCCTGGTTACCGGCGTGACAATGGGTCAAATACTGCTCGATAAAAATTAAATACACAATCACAGTCACTAATATAAACTTCTCAAAAAAGTAAATCTGAAGACGAATTATCAAAATACTACTTAGATGGCTTTCACCACTACTTTCTCTCGATAAAACTCCGTTCTAACAAAATAAAACTCTTAAGATGATTCAAATGCACGTGGATAATAATCAAATCAATGTGGATAATAATTCAAATGCACGTGGATTAAATACAAATTATTCTCTTCAAAAAGTGTATCTTGACATTTTTTCGTATCTGTCTTAGTTTCACAGCAAACTTGACTTTTCATTTAACATACAGATTTGTGTCAACATAAAAAGTTTTTCAATAAAGATCTGAAAAATGAGAGGACTCTCTGAAGGACTGTTTTTTTTTTCAAATTTCATACACAGAAGCTTACATGAAGGACAATCGGTAAACATTGATGGAAGTGGTTGACCTCCTTCAGGAATTTACAACCAAAAAATTATTAAGGTCTTCTCTGTATTAAAGCAGATATTTCTAAATGAGGTATTATTTATTAACTAAAAACCAAAATATAAATTAGATGCTCTAAATGGCTTCCACCAACCTCTATGCGCGCGCTACATATACGCACCATTGATTTACGCGTTCGTTTTACGTATCGTCTTGCGATTTTCTTCAAAAATCTGCTCAAATCTTCTCCTCAACGTGGCGATATCTTTTATTTCAATGCTGTAGGGTAATGAATTAATGCACCCCTAAAAAAACTAATCAAGCGGATTATAATATGGGGATCGGACTCGCCAAGGTACCGGACCCCTCGCTTCCAATCCATCTCGGGCCTGTCGACTAAAATGTGCCGGAGCACCGTCTTACATAAACCATAATCTATTCCTAACGTGACATCTTCAAACAATTTAGGCAGATCCTCGTGGGGAAATCTCGAATACGCCGGCCCAGTTAGTGTTGCTGGGAAAAAAAAATGGCCCGATAAATTGGTCGCCAATTATTCTCACCCAAACATTGACGGCAAACTGGTATTGGTGTCGAGTTTGAATAATTTCATGAACATTTTCTTCTGCCCAAAGATGAGTGTTATGAAAATTCATTTTTCTCTCCCTTTTGAATTGAGCCTCATCAGTAAATAGTACGGAAATATAAAAATTGGGGTGAACTGTAATATAAACCAATGACAAAATGTCAAGCGGGGCAAAAATCCTTTGGAAGCAATGCATATACTCTCTGAATATGGTCAGGATACAGGAGCTGTTCCTTTAAAACATTCCATACAGTGACATGAGGACTGTCCATATTTGCTGCAATGGTCTTTGTATTTGTATTTACGGTAATTGCTTTTAAGTCCTGTTCTTCCGTATCTGGCGGTCTAATATTTTTATATAGAGCTCTATTGTGTGCTTGCACCTTGAAATTACCCTGTTCCCTTAAACTCCGATGAACAACAGGAAATTCGCGTAGTAGTAATGGTGCCTAGTACAAAAAGTTTTGCCCTTCTGGCATTACAATTGGCCAGTCTGTAATAGAGGTCAATATTCTGCATTAGTATACTTATCCATATAGCTCCGCCTTACCCCCTAATGTATCGTAAAGTAACAATAACGCCAAACTATTTCGGTTGCTAATAACTAACACATCGAAAACTAAGTGTCACTGAAGTTTTGTCAATCTGACGTTTAAGTAAATTATTTATCTTCATAGGTAAGTTAATTCCATTGTATTAGTTATTTTGTTATGTAACTGACATTATGTAAGGGTACCTTTTTTACGTGAAAATTTCCAGTCAAGTCAAGTATTCAAAGTCAAAATATTCCCAGCTTTATGGGGTAAAAATATGAGCGAGCTAATTCATCACAAAGTAGGTAGCATGCACCTTCTAGGAGGTTGGCTCAAGCTAATACCAAATTCGGATTTGTCGCTTTAGAGAACCAAACAACCCCGATTTTGAACCTGATATCTCAACCGTTTTAAAATTATCTCAATTTTTCGAAAATTTAGTTGCACTTTCAACACCCTGTATCTTTTTAATAACATTTGCCAACGCATTTATTGACTAAATCCTCTTATTTACCATCACCAGTTGCACTATGGCAGATAAGTTAAGGAATATATTAGCGGGTAGTTAAGGAATAAGTTAATAGATTATTACCACAAACACCATATTCAGCAGATATGTCTCCATGTGACTTTTTCCTGTTCATCGATTGAAGAAACCATTCCCTGGATTTTGTTTTGAATGTATAGAAGCCATTCAAGACAGTTGGCTGCCCGATTCGAAGAGAATACCAGCTCTGGACTATAAAAAGGTTTTGAAGACCGGAAAAAAGGTTAAAATAAAAGTATTGTAATAAGAGGAGACTATTTGGAAAAAGAAGAAACAAATTTGGATTAATAAATAAACATTTTGTGTTTTTTATTTTAAAAGTGACTTTTTTATTGATCATAGTAATACAAAATCGAAAAAATCCTAGTCAAACGAAGAAGAGGAACAAACAGGATCATAAGTGATAACAATAATAATTAAATGACTTGGTATTTGTTTCACAATATATATATATATATATATATATATATATATATATATATATATATATATATATATATATATATATATATATATATATATATATATATATATATATATATATATATATATATATACCAGGTGTCCCATTAAGGATGGATCGCGGCCGTATCTTGAAAACTATTTATCCCACAGCTTTGGGGAAAAAAAAAATTGTACTAAAAATGATCATGAGAAATTCACCAAAAATATTTTTAAGCTTCTAAAACGACCGCAAGAGGGTGTGACGAGCTAAACATTTTTAAAAATCATTTTTTTTGTGAATTTTCAAGTGTTAACCGAGTAAGAAAAATTCTCAGTTATAATTAGCAAACTGTCTCCTACAACTTTGTTTTATGACATTTTGTCGTATTTTCACGAATAGGTGGGGGGAGTTTTACCTATTGAGATAAAAAGTCATCTAATGTCCGTTTGCCTTAACCGATTTTCCTCAATTTGGATTCATTTAAAAGGCAATTGCTGGGACAATCAGATAATCTGGGAGATAAATTATTTAGTTTATGAATGAAACCGCGAGGTGGCGTTACATTCAACAAGAGTGTTTTTGAAGTTTTGTTCAGTTTTTTCAAATGGAATGGTACAGCTTTTACTACATGGCTACATGGAAAGGTAATTTAAAGAGGAATCATCCAGTGAAAACCCGAAATCGATATCTCTGACATGTCAAGAGATATTTCCATTTTTCTGAAAAAATCAGTTATTATTTCACTACTACCTGCATTAAGTTAAAAAAATATTAACCTAATGTTTGCCTTCCTTCACACTTTACCCAGGCTTAGGACTGGTCCAAATTCTTCGTGCCATATTAATTTGGAGCGTATTTAAAGGCCTCGTTATTCGTAAAAGGCATTGTTAGATATTATTATAATAATTATTAATAATCAATAAATGCAATGTTGAAAATGTAATGCATTTCAAAACTGACAAGTTAATTTGTCTGTTTTTGTTTGTTTCCATGGTTCCCTTCGTACACTCTTTGTGTAATGTACCTAAGGATTGCATGCGTTTATTTGGAAACCTGAAAACGCATAATTTCATTCATCATTCATTTAGTTTAAAAGAAAGAGTAGGTATATTTATTAATGACTGATTTCAATATTCTGTCAAGTAGTATTTAAGCATCACAAAAGAGAAAATGCAACAATTGGGGAAAGGCATTTTTTCCGCTTATGTAATTAAATTAGAAAATATTATCAAGGTCAGGATTAGAACATTTATGATGATTGATACTGAATAGATAATTTTATTTTTTAAATAAAATTGTTGCGGTTGCGATTGCGACCTAAATATTAAGACCAATTTTTAACTCAATATTACGGTAAAAATTATAACTGATTTTCTTCAGAAAAATCGAAATATCTCTTGACATGTCAGAGATATCGATTTCGGATTTTCACTGGACGATTCCTCTTTAAATTACCTTTCTTGCCATGTAGTAAAAGCTGTACCATTCCGTTTGAAAAAACTGAACAAAACTTCAAAAAAACTATTGTTGAATGTAACGCCACCTCGCGGTTTCATTTATAAACTAAATAATTTATCTCCCAGATTATCTGATTGTCCCAGCAATTGCCTTTTAAATGAATCTAAATTGAGGAAAATCGGTTAAGGCAAACGGACATTAGACGACTTTTTATCTCAATAGGAACCCCCCCCCCCCCCCCCGGCTCTATTCGTGAAATTACGACAAAATATCATAAAACAAAGTTGTAGGAGACAGTTTGCTAATTATAACTGAGAATTTTTCCTACTCGGTTAACACTTGAAAATACACCCAAAAAAAGATGTTTAAAAATGTTTAATTCGTCACGCCCTCTTGCGGTCGTTTTAGAAGCTTAAAAATATTTTTGGGGAATTTCTCATGATCATTTTTAGTAAATTTTTTTTCCCCAAAGCTGTGGGATAAATAGTTTTCAAGATACGGCCGCGATCCATCCTTAATGGGACACCTGGTATATATATATATATATATATATATATATATATATATATATATATATATATATATATATATATATATATATTATTACAACCATAAGTGATATAATTTTTGTGTGAGACTTCAAAACTATTATTGAAGATATTTATTTCTTATTATATTAAACATCTACCGTGGTTAGAATTAAATGGATGATTTAAGTAATGACACAAAAACGATTTTAACATATGATAATCAGATTCAATCATTAGGTCATGCAAAAAGTCATTAGCATTGTGGTATTAAACAACCGGAAACGTACATTAAACCAATTCCGCCTTCGTAATGTGAAGTATCATTTTTCCTGCTTCAGTAATATCAAGGTAATGAAAGAATTTCTATAATTAACAACAAAACAACATATCGTAATCTTTAAAGAATAAAACAGCCAGAAATTAAGAGACATACCTCTGATAATTCATCTAATAAAATTAATTCCTTCCTTGAACGTTCTCAAATCATGGTCAATGTCACAAAAACCACTTTATACATAAACCAGTTAAAAATATTGCTATTCTGAACGTAACATCAGTACTATCGGGACCTCGTTTTGGCTTTACATATCGCAATGCTGATATTGGCCTTATTTTTTTGTATATTAGTTTATAAAAATGAGGCAATTCAACATGACCAAATGGTATTGGCCAAGAAACAGTGTGAAATGTTTTGTTTTAAGTGCCCATGTAATTTTTTTGTAGAAATACGTACAGATTGAGGTTGAAAATGGTATTCTTAGAGGAAATGTTAAACCTTTAAGTGATAGTAAAGTGTATTACAGCTTTCAGGCAATTCCATATGCAATGCCTCCTGTAGGTGCATTAAGATTCAGAGTAAGTATTATTTTTTTTTGAAATATAAAAATATTCTACAATATTATGGTTAATACATAAATTACTTTATAGGAATTAATAGGTCGAAGATTAAAAAAATATATTTTTTATTAGTTTCTTTTATAAAAATGCATTAAAAGACAATTTGAGGTTAATGTTAAATCTTTATAGTGAATTTTCTTACTCAGACCAAAAAGCATTGAACTCACTGGGTACGCGTTTCGTTATACAATCAGCATCATCAGGGAATTATTTAAACTATAGTTTAACCAATGTCATTTACTATTTATACCTATTTCCAGAAAATTTACACAACTTTCATTTTTTATTTTTTATGTTGATTAAAGGAATAATTTTCGTTGCTTACATTTTATCAACAATATTTTCCATAAAGAATCTGACATACGCTTCTCTTCTTCTTTTTTCCTTCCAAGGCATCTGTTTTGATGGAATTATTATAACATAATTATTATACATTAGGTTCAAAGAAATGTAAAACTGGTCAAATTTTTTGTTTATTTTCGTTATTAGTGCTAAACTGTGTGTATAATTCAACTGAAAAAAAAGCAGGCGATTTTCCAGGTTTTAACGCAAAAAGTGTACGCAAGCACTTTACTTAAACATAATGCGTCCGGTTTGCGCATGACGTCACTCGTTGAGTAAAATTTAAATATCTTCGTTGCTAGACCTTAAAATACAATTTAAATGCATTGTAAATGTGGAATAAATCTTTATATTGAGGATAAATAATTTATCAATGTGCACGTACACAATTTTATTTGAATTTAAGACTGGCACTATTTACAGAACAAAACAACTTCGATAATTCGAATCATTTTTATTTATCGACAAAAACACTTCGTTTTATAGATTAATATTATTTATTACGATTATTTGAAATGTATATAAGCAAATCATTTTGTTTCTCAGTTTAAAATGTATGTAAAAAATAATATACACTGGTTATATAAAATTGCAATATGCAAATTGAATGTTTTGTAAATATTGGTTTTTAAATATAATATCCAGCTAAATTCGATATTTTTGGTCACACATAAAATATTAATTATTCAACACATCTAGCCATATTTTATATTGGTATTATAAATGACAACATTTTGTTTCCTAAATTGTGGCTACTTCTAAGCATCAAATTATTCAAATCATTTTTGGTCAAGGATTCTCCATTAACAGACTTAAAAAATTGTTCAAGCTGTTTCATTTGTGAAAGAAAATCTTCAGATGGCTTGTGTAAACCTCCTTCACTTAAATGATCCGTCCAGGTATATTTGGACGTGCTGGGTCTTTCTAAACTGGAATCGTTTAACTTGAAACATGTGTCTCCAGCTAAATGTTTGAACCCATCATATTCAAATTCATGAAGATCCTCGTCAATATCTCCTTCATGAGCTCTGTTCAACATGAGTGGATCATTTTTGGAGTCGAATTTCTTGATCATTGAACCACTTATTGGCAAATCTGGGGTATAAACATGGAATATTAGAAATATTACTACCATCACCATCATTACTATTTCCACCATCATCCCAACATCTAATCAAGCATAAATAAATAAAACACCATACTTATAAAAACAACAAATTTATAAAAATGATTCAATGTTTTTGGGTTTAATTTCTATTTCAATTATTTTTTTCTTGTGATAATTACCTGGTCAACAACTCGGCGACGATTCGTTTTCTCTCCCTTTTTTTAATTGTTGCAGATTGTTCATTCCATTCTGGTTTTTTAAAACTAAATGCCAGATTTTGAGTCGGTACAACTTCATCCTTCAATCCTCGGTAACTTTTTGGTGTGTAATTTAACAATTTACGTTGAAGATTTTTCTTGAAATCGCTATTTAAAAAGTGTTTCGAACAAATACAAGCCTTTTTCAGGTTAAACTTATCCTGTCTTTTTGTGGCATGGATCCACTGCTTACACGCAACTTCATTCTTGAGAAAATGAAAAAACTTCACATCACGAGGGTTCTTTTTCGACTGATTATCGGAGTTACATCCAAACACAGCACAACGCATTGTTATTGAATATTTTAGATTAACACCACACAAACGCCGTACTTAAACTTGTAATATGTCAAAACTATGATGTTCGAATTTTACTCAATGGATAACGTATTCCCGCCAACAAAGCTCCGCCCTCCATGCGCAATATCTTACCTTAGTATTTATTATACCGTGATGAATAATGATACGTAAACATTTGAGGTTGTTGAATAATATTATTTGTGCTATTTTCCTTTTTCATATACATATGTACAAATGTTCAAAAAAAGAGATTACATTTAAGTTGTATGCATAAAAGCTTCTTTGGGGTTGTACTGTTTCAAGAAATAAAATTTGGTATAGAATATTGTTTTATTTTTAATAGGAACACCATATTTTTATGGTGTGCCTAAGCAATAATCTTTCCTAGGTACACAAGTCTCTGAACGTTAGATCTGTCAGCAGTGGCGGCTCGTGGGTTTTTAAAGTGGGCGTAGAGCGTAGAAGAAAATAGTGCTTCTGAAGATTTTTTTGCTGTCCCCTTCCTCCTTTTTACTTTTTGTGCTATTGAAACCCTATACAGGAGGTGGACCAGGAAAACATTAAAATTTTGTATTGTTACTTACTTACAAGGACATTGGAGGATGGCTTGTTGCTTGTTGCGCAGATAAAGGAATGAATAAATAGGTACTTACCGTTTTCCGAAGAGTAAACCATTCAAACAGTTTACAGTAACTGCAAATCAATAGAGAAAATTTGAAAGAGTTCATAAAAAGTTCGAAAAGTTCAAAAAAATATCAAAGTTTTATGACAAAAAAGGGTTATTGTACACATATTTGTCGGTGAAGACACCTCCATATTTGGAAAAAAAAAGTTGATTATTTTTATTTAAAAAATACTACTCAGTATGCGCACACACAGTAAATACCAAATTAAAACAAGTATTCGCGAGAACGAAATACGCGACACGAGATATATCAAACGCTCCGTATCTGTCAAATCAGCGTTTAAAACTAATTACCTATACTCTCGGTCGCAGTAATCTACGCCCAAATCGCGTGTTGTAGAAAGCAGTTAACCCCCAAATTCTGGCAATCAACAAAACATGTAACGCCAACGACAAGATAAGATGACAGTGGTATACGGCCGCTGGAGGTAAACGTCCGACCAACGATGTAAAAATTATGGCGAGAGGATGGAATTTTTATCCACATTATTTGGTATGATCGACAAACTTTCTTCTACATTTGGAGATTTTAATTTTTAATAATGTCTTAAAATGAGTTAAAGGAAAGAAATTGAACGAAAATAAAATATAAAGTTTTGCTTTGAAAATTTGTTTACTGTAATAAATGCTGGAGGAGCGGCGACCCAACACTCTCCCTCACGAGCCGCCACTGTCTGTCAGATACACTGTACCCTAATATGTGAAATAATTTATTGCGCCAGACAGAAGGTTAAATTATGTAATGTTAGATTGTGCAAAACATTTAACTTTTTTTACTATTCATCTAAAAAAATTAATCAAGATAGTAGAAGACATAAATTTTTGCTATTTAATAAGATCCATGCTAAAGGAGCAAAGACAGAATATATTATTATATATTCATAGGTTCCTTAAATACGTAAATTATGAGATTATAGTAATTTTTAAGTTAACAACCTTGATTCGGCTATAAAACAGAAAAAAAGCAGTATTACCATGATGAATATATAGATTACATGTTTTAAACAATTATATTTGTTGTTGATATTGTATAATTGAAAGTAGTCTCAACATGTACAAAACTAAAACAGGTATGAGTTATTGCCTTGGATTAGCAACCAAAATTGATTTGTACGGCTTATAATTTGGAATAATTGGCCAGAGAAGTAAAGATAAATCTTTTTAATATTTTTATATTTTTTATATTTATTAAGAAAATAATTACTTTTGTTATGTACGAAGGTTATTCTTCATTTACTATTTTTAATTTAAGTTCGATAATTCTAAAAATATTAAAAAATACGATACATTCATCCGTGTTTCAAAACGTCAGCAGGTGTCTCCTGAGTCCGGCTTCTAGCCTTAAGCCGTCATTAGTCGGGCTTGAGCTGAAAGTTCAAAAGCAATTGAAACAATTACAAAAGATACGACCATGCAGCTCACGCCATCCTGTGGTGAACGTTCTCAACAGTCAAACTACGCTAAACCGTCCATGACCCATCCAGACCCTCCCCAGGTACCAGGTATGCATGAAAGTTGCGTAGTGGGCTTTTGCACGGCTTTAAAATGATTTAAAAAAAGTTTGCTACTTTCAGCTACGAGTCCGATTGATGACGGCTTAAGGCCAGAAACTGGATTCGTAGGACAGTTGTCGATATTTTGGTGGCGGCTAAAGGAATGGAAAATGTTTTCCAGTTTTTAATAATTACTTTAAATACGTAAATTATGAGATTATAGTTATTTTCTCAGAGTTAACAACCTTGATTCGGCTATAAAACAGAAAAAAAGCAGTATTACCATGATGAATATATAGATTACATGTTTTAACCAACTATATTTGTTGTTGCATAATTGAAAGTAGTCTCAACATATACAAAACTAAAACAGGTATGAGTTATTGCCTTGAATTAGGCTTATAATTTGGAATAATTGGCCAGAGAAATAAATTGAATTGAAAGAAGTAAATTGAAAGAAATAAAATTTGAATAAATTCAAAAAAAGTTTGCTACTTTCAGCTACGAGTCCGACTGATGACGGCTTAAGGCCAGAAACTGGATTCGCGGGACAGTTGTTGATATTTTGGTGGCGGCTAATGGAATGGAAAATGTTTTCCAGTTGTGTTCACTGTTTTTTAGTTGTGTTCACTGCCCCACTACAAAACTTTTCATTTTATCATTCTATTTTGGGTCAGCAGTATTCTTCTGTATGTATGATCCATACCTATGGTATGATATTTTTTAGAATATCCTTTTTTTTGATCTCTAGTTTCTGTAACAGTTTTGCTCTTTTGACCTTGTATTATAATTACTATATAAAAAGAGGCTCGTTAAAGCACCAGGGCTCTTATAACTGAAGTTAAACGACTTGGCGATCTAACCGAGCAAGACTTGGCGGCTAACCAAACGAAGCAAGCCTTGGGCCAACTCGGCCTGTGAACTAAACTCGAAGAGATTTTCCACTAAATCCCAAATCACTTTTTACGTACCTTCTCGTCGCACGTTTTGTTAACCATGTTAGCATCATCAAGAGATGATTTATTCTAAATCTTTTAATCTGTGCGTTAGCGAAACGTGCGTCGAGAAGTTTAAAAAAGTGATTTGGTGTTTAGTGGCAAATCTCTCCAAGTTTAGTGTTTCACACCGCATGTTCCAATAGAACAATTTAATATCGGTCTGTAGAGCGAAAAATTTAATTTTTAAAGAGGCTAGTTTTTCAATAATTGATATGCATTTAGTTTAGCAAATCTTATATTCATTTCTCTATTTTTTTATGTTTTATAATTATTTTACTGTAGGCATTAAACTTTTTGACTTTATGGATCTTTTTGTCATGATCAAATATTAAGGTGACTTTTGTTAAGTTATCTGTTAAAAGTATCATTAATTAGTTAGAAATGTTAGCATCTCATGTAATTGTAAAATTTTTGTTGGGTTTATTTAAAAGGATAAATTTATTGAGCAAACAATTTTCTTTAAATTTGCGTTAAATGGTTTATTAAAAAATGTTGAGAAAGTATCAGCGATTAAGTTAAAAAAATGTTTTCAAATGGTGCAAGGAGATGTGTGATGGCAAAGAATCAGTTTAAGATGACTCTAGTTATGAAAGGTCCTCCATCTTTGGCCAGTGAAGAAAGTATTGCGAAAATCAAGGATCTTATACCGAGTAATCGCCGTTTAAGTATTAAGATGTGATCACACCAATTAAAATTTGCATATGTGTTAAAGTACTGTACGGCAAAAATATTGACGACGCAAAATTACAACACACAGTGAATAAATATCTGTGTTGTGCGCGTTGTACGTCCCGCTCCATCTGAGTGTGCAGTGGGAGGTTTATAGTTCAGGCTTGATTAGGTTATTCCAACAAGCGTCAAAAATAAACTTTACTATATTTTTCAGTGTTTATACTTATTTTCTTATTTTCTATAGTTTATAATTTTCTTTTTTGATGCAAATGCTTCATCCAATAACGCCGTTTTTTGATATTTTTTCTTTTTCTTGATTAAATTTTTCATAATTATGAATGTAGCGCACTTTTCCAACATAATAATATGGTGACACAATAATATGCTATTACTAACTCATTGTAACTACAATCAGTTACTCAATAAATAATAAATGACTAAATAATAAATTTCAATATAGTATTTCACGTAACTATTTTTTTGAAATTAAAAATATTAATCTCACTACAACTACACGTCCACACACAAAACTTGTGCGCCGCAAATTTATTTGACGTTTGCGAGAGTAAACAGTATAATAAATTGTAGGATCCTGTTCCTTATAAAAAATGGGATGGCATTTTGGATGCTACGAAAACAACACCGTCTTGTGTCGAAGTTGAACAAATACGCTCTACTTTCACTGTTCACGGAGAAGAAGATTGTTTGTATTTAAATGTTTACACACCTCAGGTAACAGAATGAAACATGTTATATATTCTAAATATGAGAAAAACAAAGCAGTTTTAGAATCCACATCACATAGTTGAATCCCTACCAGTAATGGTTTGGTTTTACGGTGGCAGTTTTCGTGAAGGAAACAGTTCGCTTTATGGTCCAGAATTACTCCTTAGGGAAAACGTTATTATAGTAACTTTAAATTACAGGCTAGGTGTTTTCGGCAAGTACTAATTACTAAAGCTAAAGGATGTAAAAAGAATATTGATTTTTTAGGTTTTCTTGCTACAGGTGATTTAAGCTCTCCAGGAAATTATGGCTTAAAAGATCAAGTGCAAGCTTTAAAATGGATTAAAAGAAATGTTCGTCAATTTGGTGGCGATCCAAGTAAAGTAACCATCTTTGGTGAAAGTGCTGGGGCTGCAGCCGTTGGGTTTCTTTTGATTTCAAGTCAGGGAAAGGGATTATTTAGTGGAGCTATTTTACAGAGTGGGAGTCCGTTATGTAATTGGGCTTTGGACAGAAATCCACGAATGGTAAGTATTAGATTTTATAAAAATTATTAGAGTTACATCGGAAAAACAAATGTGTAAACCTGTTTTGAGTCTGGCTTCTGCATGTGAAATTTTGGTTTCTCTTACATTACAAATAAAGGAAAAAATATTTTTTCTGATTACAGTTTGCTTTTGTAGAAAATAGAGTAATTTTTGGAATTTTTAATTCAAGGATTGTTGTAAACAATAGCACATAAATTTAAAATAACAAGTTCAAGTTCAAAAATGAATATTTTAGTGGTTCTCCTATGTTTGTATGGGCTTTCTTGTAATGTCCGAATGATTGTGGCGTGTTCATATATATTTTTTCCTTTATTTGTTCTTATTTAAAGAAATAATCACTGGGTAAAAACAAAAAACCAAATGGAGACAAATTTCTCAGTGATTCTTTTTTGTAATAAATTTGCCTAACGAACAAAATTTTAAAGATATAAAAATGTTATAAAATATTTTACAAACTTTTAACGTTACGTTTCGGAGGGTACTCTCCCCCCGTTTTCAAAACTAAACTAAAAAATAAATTATATTAATTTGTAATATATAAATTAACGAATGAAAGTAAATATATTTTTTTGTATGTCAACGATACTTACATTGACAACAATAGATTTTCATGACAGTAACATACTACCAAAATATATATATATATATATATATATATATATATATATATATATATATATATATATATATATATATATATATATATATATATATATATATATATAGGTAATGTTTACTGTGTGATTGTTTATTGTACTGATTGTGTATTCAAATATTTAACTGTGTTTAATTGTATACTTTAGAATCGGGAACCATATTGAATTTAACTCTACCGAAGGCATAGCAATACAGTTATTTTTATTTAAATTAATTATAGCGGTTTCTTTTAATCTTCTGTATTTTGTTACCGATTCTTTTAATACCGTTTTGGAATTATTCCAACTGATTTTATGACCCGATTCCCACGCGTGTTGACAAATTCTAGATTTGTTAAAATCGACCTTTCTAAGAAGGTTTTTATGCTCTTTTACTCTAACATCTAACGGTCTAGATGTGTCACCTATATAGAATTCGCCACATTCGCAGGGAATTTTATAAACCACATTTTTGGTATTTTGTTGTATATTGTTTGGCTTAGTCTTTGTTAATAGAGATCTAAGAGTATTTTTTGTTTTAAATGTCGTTCTTATGTTGTATTTATTTCCTACTCTTTTAATTGTGTCAGAAATACCATGGATATAAGGAATTGTGAGGTTAATTTTTTGAGAGTTATTATTATTGTTATTAATAACTTGTCTGTTTTGTCTATTATCAAAATTTTTAAGCGATTTATCTATAAAATTTTTTGGGTAATTGTTTTTTTATTAAAATGTCTTTTATGTGATTTATTTCTTTTTGTAGTGTATCACTGTCGGTACAAGCAAGTTTTGCTCTGTCATATAAAAAATTTTGTCTGTGCTTTCTTGTATTAAACACCAAATGTAATCTCCCATCATATTCTCGTTGTACTGCCCTTGGTAACGTCGTTCAAAGTCCATCACATCTTGGTGAAAACGTCCTCCTTGCTCCTCTGAGTAGGCACCCATATTATCTTTAAATTAGTCCTGGTGAGAATGTAGCATATGAAGTTTATGGGACATTCTGCAGCCCATTATTTTAAAGCTTTCAAGCATAGTTTCAATCAATTCTTCATTATTGTCAGCTACGTTCCAAGAAAACCTTTAACAACTGCTTTAAGACACTCCCAGGCTTATTTTTCATGAGCATTGAGGAATTCTGTGGAATCATCACTGCTCATTATTTGTTTTATTTGTGGTCCGAAGAAAATACCCGCTTTAACTTTAGCTTCAGATAACTTGGGAAAAAATTCTTTTAAATATTTAAAAGCTTCAGAATTTGGATCGGGAGCTTTCACAAATTGTTTCATTAGGCCTAATTTTATATGTAACGGCGGCATGAATATATTTTTAAGTTCTACAATTGGTTCCGACTGCAAGGAAAACATAATAATGTTTTCTTATCCGAAATTCGATTCGATCAGACCATATACGCCGTTGGTAATGTATTGAATTTGCTCTGCTATCCCATAAGCAAAGCTGCATTCCCATCAGAAAATCAACCATCTTAAAATCGTCTATTACTGGCCAATGGTATTCTGAATATTTTAACTTTTCCAGTACCAGTTTCACACTAATGTAACTTTCCTTAAGCATTACAGAATGTGCTACGGGAAGACTAGGGAATAGGCTTCTGTTGTGAAGAAGAACTGCTTTTAAGCTTTTTGAAGAGCCATCGATGAAAAGCCCATAGTCAGAAGGTATGCATGGTATTTCAATTTTCTCGAACAAATTAGTCACGCTACTACAGTAACAAAGTCCGGCTTCTTTGGTGAAAAAATATGACAACATTTTATGGCGCACTCTTTGATCAGTTATTTTCAGATCATCTTCAAGCAAATTCCACTGTATCAATCGTGAGCCTAAAATCTCTGCTTTATTCTTGGATAGGTTTAGGTCTCGTACTTAATCATTGAATTCTGTTGACCTGATGAAATGTGGCTCAAAACTCTGTGACTTTAAAACTCTGTGAACGGGAAAATTTTCACCATGAGATATCGGAGAAGACGTTGAAGGAAGATAAGGATAAAAAATCTTTTCAGTATTTTTTACCAGATCGACGCTTATTTGGATTAACGATACAAAAATAAGTCTTACACATGATCACTTCCCTCCAAGTTCCCTCCAAAGTTTTGGCACTGCAAACTTCATGTTTCATTTTTCTCCTCGATACTAGGCTAGAAATAACGAAATTAACTAGTGTAATTTAAGTTTTATGCATAAAAAATTAAGAAATACAAAAATAGAATATTAATATGTTCGGCATTTTTAAAAATTTAAAATTTTAGTTTTTTACCTTCTAAAGTATTTTTGCAATTAACACATGCAAAGTGAGGTTCCTAATTTTTATCTTGATTCGGGATTTTGAGGTTAAAATATGCTTCATAAGCTTCGCCAAGCTCTAAATTTGTTACCGAAGCAAATTATTTGCTTCTTACTTTAATAAATTCATCTCAAATAAAACAGAATGAACAAATAAACAGAATTAACAAATAAAACATTTTCTATCTTAATAATGCTGTTACAGCTTTGATAAACAAGGAAACACTCACTACTGTGCCCTTCACAAATAATATGAAATTTGCTATCGGGTTGATCAAAGCGCTGCCGTCTGTTGCTCATAAAATCAATTAAAATCTTCAAAACTCACTTATAGAACGAAAATCAGACAAAAGCAAACTTAAAACAAAAAAAAACTAAAAACGGAAATTTAAGTGTTTTTCGATGTCTAAAATCAGAATTCAAACAGCAAACCCAAAAAAAAATTTGTCGACCTGTGTAATTCTCGATCGATTCTATGCCTTAAATGTTGTATATTATTTGAAATTTCTTATATTCGAAATACATTCATATAATGCAATAACATATCACTACGATCAAAAAGTAAGATGATTTTGGTTTTAAAAATTTCCGTGCTTTAGAATCGATGCAACTATTTGTTTTTCAAGTTGGTATGACTGTCCTTGACATCCCACAGAAAATTTATTACGGAGAATTTTATCGAGCAAAAAATTTACTTTTAATTGTGTCAAAAACAAAATTTCTAATGTGTATAGTGTTTACGGCGATAAAACTATGTAAAAAAAATGTTTACAAGTGGCACAAGAACGTTGGTGATGGTAGTGAACCATTTGAAGATGAACCTCGTTCAGGAAGACTTTCCATGTCAACCTATGAAGAAAACATTAACAAAATCAAGAATCTTGATCTGCGTGGCAAGACAATTTGTGGTTTTTTATATCACAAGAACGCATTATTGTACTCCGTAATAATTCTGTCAAGTTTTTACTGATAATTATACAAATATTGCTATAAAACCACCATATTCACCAGATATGCAACGGTGTGACATTTTGCTGTTTGCTCGATTAAAAAAACCACCCTGTGGAGGTCGTTTTGAATCTATAGAAACCATTCAAAATAGTTTGCTGCGCCCTCTTTAGGAAATAGCACTAAAACAGTAATATAAAAAATGTTTCGAAAATTGGAATAAATGTTGAAACAACTGTATTGCTGTGAGAGACTATTGGAAACAAAATAAATACATATTTTGTGTTTTATATTTAAAATCACCTATCTTTTTGATATAGTAGTAATTTTGATGTAAAACTGTATCAGCATATCATGGAGCCCTCTAGGTTACTTGGCCAGGTTAAACATCCGTTAACTCATCTAATAATTCATAATACCTATTTTGGAACTATATCTAGTATGATGTTTTTTTCTAATTACAGATTGCTTTGGAACTGGGTATGGCATTTGGTATTACGACTAATAATACGAATAAGCTAATAAATTATTTACGGCACAAGGATTTGGCTAAATATCCGAAATTACTGATAGATTTATATAAAGTGGTAAGTACAAAACAGTAACTTTTAAACAATGAATATTCCATCCATCCAATGAACCATCTCTCATGACTTCTTGTTGAGCAGAATGAGAATAATACAAAGCTGAATGCCATTTCGCGCTGATGCCAGCATCCCTCTCCACCATTATCTTGAAGATTTAAATTAATTTAACAGAATTAAAATTTATTTGTCTAGTCAGCAAATTTGATGATAATGTTAATAACAGTAACACAACAACAAAGTTTGTTGGATAAGAGAGGAACGTCAGGCCTACCAAAACTGCGAAGAAATCAAAGATAAACCATTTACAATCGATGAGGTTTCCAATGCAATTAACCCTTCGTTTGTCGCGTCGGAATTCGGGACATAAGTAGTCGCGTGGGGTGTATTGACACCCCAAACAAAAAATTGTAAAAATATAGATAATATAAAAAAAAAAAATTTCTTTTATAATATCTTCTCTTAGGCGATTCCTTACATAATTAATCGAGTTTTATTAAGAAATATGCATAAAATAAAAAAATATCGAGGATTATTCGAGGTACAGTGAAAAACTGAATGTACTTTCGGATTTTCATGTATAAAATAATATTTTATTCTTATATTTATTAAATTGAATTATTTGAAATAAATTATTGAAGAGAAAGATATAAAGCAGAGAAATCGACGATTAGAATAAAAAAAAAATTATTTGGCACCTTATTCGAGCATCTTGAAAATTGCACTCTTTTGATGAATGCTCATATACATTTTAAGTACATTAACATAATAATAACAATTCTTTTAACACAAAACATCAGCAAATATATTTAAAAATAACATCACAGATGTTATTTAACAAATTTAAACTATAAGAATTGTAATAAACATTTTTATATAAATAAATTAAAAATTTACGTTCGATAAAGGTTATATTATTAATCCTCTACGGTTCTAAGTTGAGAATCACATTTTTCACATATTGAAATCATGTGTTTTGCACATTGGTACTTGGTACTCAGAGCAGAAACTTCGTCTTTATATCACGATTTTTTGGACATACAGAGCAGCGAACTGCTTTATCGAGTTCTTCTTTTCTTGTGAGTGGAAGGCATGGCAAGGATAAATAATTGGCAGCATTTTTGCGTAAATCTTTAGATAAATATCTACTGAAGGCTCGCTTTTTTATCTCATCTCTAACTAGAGAAAGTCCTAATTCGTTTTGTTAAATTTCGTCTAGTACCTTAAACGATTTACAACATCTCTACCAGAATTTGACTGTGAGTATAGTCCTTCAGGCTGTGTTCCTGCATAAATTTCCAATTTTGAGGTATACCAGGTTCGTGAATCCGTCATGGAAAAGATTTCTAAGCCGTAGCGGGCCTGCTTGCTTGGAATGTACTGTCGAAATGAACATCGTTCTTGAAATGGTACTAATTGCTCATCAATAGTAACATATTCACCAACGGAATAATACTTTTCACAATTATTAATAAATATCTCGAAAATATCACGAATTGGTGCAAATTTATCTAATTCTTTTCTTGATGCACGATTTCTGTAGTCATGAAATCATAAGCAGCGTAGCAGAAATTGAAATCTTCTCGTATTCATTATCATTCTAAAAACTTCTATACCCAGTCCATTAGATGGTTGGACTTTGCAATTCCACTAAGTAAAAGTACTTCAATTAATATTTTTATTACATCACGTTGAAAACCATCACTAATTTTATCAATATATAGGTTTGTACACTATTTGACTTGTCTTAGAATTATATCATCTATAAAGAGTAGCATAGACTCTACTTCAGTTTTGATATTTTAGCATCTCCTCTTGGTCCTGGCAAATGAAGTATTATATTTCTTCTTCGAGTACGAGAATTTTGAAAAGGACGAGTCTTTTTCCACTTTGTGATTCTGTCTTTTCCTAAATAATAATGGCTACCTCGTCGTCTGGATTTGTCATTATTATTGAGGTTCTTCTGATTTTCTTCAATATCTACATCGTCTTGTTCAGACTCTGAATCATGATCAGAGTGTTGAAGATTGTCGTCTTCACCATTGTCCGACTCTTCCCATTTGTCCAGCCTACCAATAAAATATAAAAATCTTTATGAAAAATAAATTTTATAACGAAAACTTTTTGTTTATTTGTTTTTTAAGGTTGTTTTTTAAGGTTAAGTTAGGTTAGTTATCATTTTATTTATAATTTTTAACTAATAAATAACATAATTATAAATTAAATAAAAAAAGACATTTAACATACCATTTTTTATTATCTATCAAAATTTGCACGTGCAACGTCGCGTGGGGTGTATGCGACACCCCAGCCTACGTTGACCGCGAATAGTTCGGATGGAAATGACGATGTGCGTGCGCACCCACGTGGGATGCGTTTTCTGAACTTTCATTTGAAGGTATTGAAAAGAGCAGCACTCAAAATTTTTGTTTTTCGATATCTAATTATTTAAAAAAACTGACTGGGGTGATAAAACACCCCACGCGACTGTCGGAGGGTTAACAACTTAATAACTGGAAAGCATCAGGGCCTGATGGACTGCAAAATTATTGGCTAAAGAAACTGTGGTTCACACATGATAAATTAACTGATATAATGAACGAAATATTAGTCGAGCCACAAAATGCATCATTTCTAACTCAAAGAACAACATGCTTTATATCAAAGGACCATTAAAATACTCAAGATCCTTTAAAATATAGCCTCATAACCTGTCTCCCCACGATATATAAAATCATAACAACTTGCATTAGTGATCGAATATATGCATATTGTGAACGCAACAATATCATCGCCATGCAGCTGTGCTGCCGTTTGCAAGCCAAGGCGTATGCCAAGAAACGAAATATCAATATGGCATATATCGATTATAAAAAGGCTTTCGCTTCTGTGCCACACGAATGGCTTATAAAAATCTTAAATATCTATAAAATAAATCAGCCAATAATAAATCCCTTGAAGAGCTTCATGTCAGTGTGGAGAACCAAAATCCAACTTAGAGAGGGTGACCATAATCTAACAACTACAGAAATTCTAATCAGAAGAGGTACTTTTCAAGGAGCTTCGCTTAGTTCTCTTTAGTTCTGTATCGCCATGAACCCACTTTTAAACCGACTGAACTCTACCAAATATGATTTTGGCTTGAAAAGTAATTTGCCTCATCAAACAGTCACCTACAGCAAACGTTAAGAATAGTGGAATAATTCTCCAGTGGTATACGAATGCAATTTGGACTGGAGAAGTGTCTCCCATATTAAACATCAACAGAGGAAAACTGCTAAACAATGCTTTTGAGACACAGAATGGACAAAAGATCGAGACAATGAGTGCTGTAGATACATACAAGTATCTGAGTATGCAGCAAGCACGTCGAATTGATCACGGCTTAAGAAGAGAAGAACTTACCTGTCAATTTATCAAAAGAGTAAGACAAGTTTTAAGAACAGACTTAAACAGTAGAAACATGTCTAAGGTTATCAACACCTATGCTTGTTCAGTGCTAAACTGAACAAGCTGGAGCGCAACTGACGCACAGAATTTGCAACGTAAGATCAGGACGCTGCTTACAAAATTGCAGAAACACCATCCTAGAAATGCAGTGAAACGCCCAACATTACTGCGACAACAAGGCGGTAGGGGATTGGAACAAATAGGATATTCGGAAATATTTCTTGCAGCAGGCGGAAACGTCTGTTCTATATAAAGATGTATGTCGGGCTGATCGATCAACACCACTGCGACTAAACGAAGATCAAGTTCAAATCTATGCAAAAACAGAACTTGAGAAATTACAATCGTGGAGAGAAAAACCTCTGTATGTGAGACATTTGAATGAGGTCACCCAGGAACAATTCGACATATTAGCGTTGAACTCCTGACTGACTGTCGGACATATGTTTCCGGAAATAGAAGGTTTCCTACTGGCAATACAAGACCAACTTATACCTGCCAGAAATTACCTCAAGTGGACAGTTCGGGACGGAAGTGTGATGGATGATCGATGTAGATATGGGTGCCGGGTCTCCGAGACAATCCAACGTATAACAGGGGGCTGTGAAGCATTTTTAGAAACAGAATATAAAGAACGGCATGACGCAGTGGCGAAGATCCTTCAGCAAGAAGTGGCAATAAAACTGCAGGTAAAGGAATCAGAGGAAGTTCCATAGTACAATTACACCCCTCAACCAGTTCTGGAGAAAAATAGTTACAAAATGTATTGGGACCGAACAGTGCTTGTGATTGATAAAATTCAAGAAAAATATTATTTATAGATGCAGCTATCCCAAACAACAATAATTTAAATGCAAAACATACCGAAAAAATTCTGAAGTATAAAGAGCTTCAAAAACAGGTGAAAAGACAATGGGATATAAAGTGCGTCGAAACAATACCGATCATATTGTCATCAACTGAAATCATCCCCAAGAACTTGGTAAGGATTATTAAAATATTGGGCCTCAACGATCACCTTTTTAGACTCATGCAGAAGGCTGTATTGCTTGGAACAGCTCGAACCGTTCGAAAGTTTCTGGATAATAATAGGAAACCAAAGGCATCCATCGTCACCACTACAACCGTGTGGGCCGAAAACATGGAAAGGGCCCCCACAGAGCTTAATCCTTCTGATATCTAAGATCTCTGGGATAAGTCAAGGTTCCCCTTAGAGCCGGTTCTGCGGTGCGGCAGTGTTCTGGGTGTGGGCTGTACTCGGGTTTTGCTCCGGGTGTGACTTTTGCCTGGTGTGTTCTTGTATTGTAGGGCCGGTCCTTAGAGGGAGTACGAATGTCTTTAGGCTAATTTAATTTATTCAGTTCTCACGACAATACAAAACATGTATGGATCAAAATTGAAGGAATGTTCAATGGCACAAGGTCAGAAATAATAAATGATATAACAATCAGTACGAACACATACACGTTTAATTTAACTACTGATAAGACATACAGCCTAATTTTGTTATAACCTGACGGAGGCCAACTTTTTTTAATTTTAAGTGATAGCCTAGTACCTCCAAATGCAAAGTAGTAGAAAATAACTTGACTAAGAAAATTTTACAAATAATGCTTTCCGGTGTTGCCAGATTTGTTCATTAGCTACAAAAACAATATTTTTTAAAAGGCAACACCGTCTTTTTAACATAATTTGTCAAATCTTAAAATTCGAAGTTAAAAAATGTTGTCACATTTCTTTATTGGACTAGTCGTTTTAGAACAATCAATTATTATTCAACAATACAACTTTTTTTTTGCTAAAAGAATCAAATTCTTTCAAATAACAATAGGTATAACTCTTAAAAATAATAGTATAACTCTTAAAAATAATAGTATAACTCTTAAAAATAACAGTATAACTCTTAAAAATAATAGTATAACTCTTAAAAATAATAGTATAACTCTTAAAAATAATAGTATAACTCTTAAAAATAACAGTATAACTCTTAAAAATAATAGTATAACTCTTAAAAATAATAGTATAACTCTTAAAAATAATAGTATAACTCTTAAAAATAATAGTATAACTCTTAAAAAATATTCAATGAATATTTTTTAACAAATGTTCAAACTGGTTCCTTCCTTGTAATATGCAATAATGAACTATTTTAACAATATTATTAGTAACATTTTCCAACTTATTGGGCGTTATTTTATTTATTTCTCGCAGAATTGATGGTTTCAGTTCATCAACAGAATTAGGTTTTTTTTTCTCCTTTATTTGGGTTTTTCGCCACTATCTAAAACTCAAAAAATATCAAAAATACCTGTTATTATTTAAAGCAAGAATCACTGGGTAAAAACAAAAAACCAAACGGAGACAAATTTCTCAGTGATTCTTTTTTGTAATAAATTTTCCTAACGAACAAAATTTTAAAGATATAAAAATGTTATACAAAATTTTACAAACTTTTAACGTTAACGTTTCGGAGGGTACTCTCCCCCCGTTTTCAAAACTAAACTAAAAAATAAATTATATTAATTTGTAATATATAAAGTAACCAATGAAAGTAAATATATTTTATGTATATTTCAACGATACTTACATTGACAACAATAAATTTTCATGACAGTGACATAATACTAAAATATATATATATATAGGTAATGTTTACTGTGTGATTGTTTATTGTACTGATCGTGTAATCAAATATTTAAATGTGTTTAATTGTATTCTTTAGAATCGGGAACCATATTGAATTTAAATCTACCGAAGGCATAGCAATACTGTTATTTTTATTTAAATTAATTATAGCGGTTTCTTTTAATCTTCTGTATTTTGTTACCGATTCTTTTAATACCGTTTTGGAATTATTCCAATTGATTTTATGACCCCATATTTTTGATTCCCATGCGTATTGATAAATTCTAGATTTATTAAAATCGCCCTTTTTTTTCTTTTTTATTGAAAGACATGTAACACATACAAAACACATTAATACACATACAGACAAAAATTTCGTTAATAAAACTTTAGTTAACCTTTCAAATAAAATATTATTTGATTCTGAAAAGTATGTACTTTCGAAAGGACTAAATTTTAGTGTTACATCGAAAAATGTCCCTAAATTAGACCTTATTTCGGCAGTAGAGTCTGTTGCTCAAAAATTACCTTTGGAAAGTGCAAATGAATACAGAATTAGGTTGAAACATATCTTAGAAAAAAAGTTTAAAATCAAATCAAATTTATACCATGAGGAAAGGTTAGCTGTAGATAAATTAAAAAAAGACACATCTATTAAAATATTGCCATCAGACAAAGGTAACGCCACAGTTATTCTGGACAATACAGAATATAATAACAAAATTAAAACTTTAATTGATGAGTTAAATTACACTAAAATACCTACAGATCCAACATTAAAAATAGAGAGACAAATTTACAATACATTATATAAACACAAATGTGAATTTACAGATCTAGAAAGATCACAACTTACACCACATTATAGTAAACCACCATATTTCTATGGTCTACCAAAAATACACAAAACTAATATACCACTTCGCCCTATAGTTAGTAGTATAGATTCCCCATGTTATAAACTAGCAAAATTTTTATTAAATATTTTAAATCCACTTTCGGATAGAACAAATTCATATATTAAAAATACTTCAGATTTTTTAGATAAAATTTCGAACATTAAAATTACAAGCCAAAATTGAATGGTTAGTTTTGAAGTGGTGAGTTTATTTACTAATGTACCAGTTGATAAATCACTTTTAATAGTTGGAAAGAGATTAGAACATGACACAACATTAAAAGACCGCACTAAACTAAACATAAATACAACTTTGGAATTATTAACTCTGTGCTTAAAAACTACATATTTTCAATTAGAAAATGATTATTATCAACAAAATTTCGGAATGGCAATGGGTTCTTCTCTTTCTCCTTTGATGAGTAATATCTTTATGGAGGAACTCGAGAATGACATATTAAATAAATCTCTTAAAAAGCCATTAATATGGCTTAGGTATGTTGATGATATTTTTGCTATATGGCAACATAGCATTGACGATCTAAATATTTTTTTACAAGATATAAATTCTCGAGAGCCTACAATTAAGTTTACTTTAGAGATGGAGAAGGAGAATAAATTGCTATTCCTCGACACTTTAATAATAAAACAAAAGACTAGATTCAAAACTTCAGTTTACAGAACACGATCAAACACAGATAGGTATCTCAATTTCTTTTCAAATCACTCAAAATCGGTCAAAATAGGAGTAATTAAAAGTTTATATGATAGAGCAAAACTTGTTTGTACCGACAGTGATACACTACAAAAAGAAACAAATCACATAAAAGACATTTTAATTAAAAACCATTACCCAAAAAATTTTATTGATAAATCGCTTAAAAATTTTGATACTAGACAAAACAGACAAGTTATTAATAACAATAATAATAACTCTCAAACAATCAACCTCACAATCCCTTATATCCGCGGTATTTCTGACACAATTAAAACAGTAGGAAATAAATACAGCATAAGAACGACATTTAAAACAAAAAATACTCTTAGATCTCTATTAACAAAGACTAAACCAAACAATATACAACAAAATACCAAAAATGTGGTTTATAAAATTCCCTGCGAATGTGGCAAATTCTATATAGGTGACACATCTAGACCGTTAGATGTTAGAGTAAAAGAACCTTCTTAGAAAGGGCGATTTTAATAAATCTAGAATTTGTCAACACGCGTGGGAATCAGGTCATAAAATCAATTGGAATAATTCCAAAGCGATATTAAAAGAATCGGTAACAAAATACAGAAGATTAAAAGAAACCGCTATAATTAATTTAAATAAAAATAACTGTATTGCTATGCCTTCGGTAGATTAAATTCAATATGGTTCCCGATTCTAAAGAATACAATTAAACACATTTAAATATTTGAATACACAATCAGTAGAATAAACAATCACACAGTAAACATTACCTATATATATTTTTTGGTAGTATGTCACTATCATGAAAATCTATTGTTGTCAATATAAGTATCGTTGACATATACAAAAAAAATATATTTACTTTCATTCGTTACTTTATATGTTACAAATTAATATAATTTATTTTTTTAGTTTAGTTTTGAAAACGGGGGGAGAGTACCCTCCGAAACGTTAACGTTAAAAGTTTGTACATTTTTTATAACATTTTTATATCTTTAAAATTTTATTCGTTAGGCAAATTTATTACAAAAAAGAATCACTGAGAAATTTGTCTCCGTTTGGTTTTTTGTTTTTACCCAGTGATTCTTTCTTTAAATAAGAACAGGTATTTTTGATATTTTTTGAGTTTTAGATAGTGGCGAAAAACCCAAGTAAAGGAGAAAAAAAATATATGAACACGCCACAATCATTCAGACATTAAACATAATTATGATTACATATATTTTGGTTTTAAAGAAACCCCACTGGAAAAAGTCTAAAGATCTGCCTCCTATCTTTTCGATCAATTTAAATTTTGTTCTGTGAATATAGGTTCGATCACTTTTTCATTGACGATTCCACATCATATGTTAACACTTAAATTATTTTGTCTTCTTCTTTCTTCAGCCCAACAAGGATTACGGTCAGACCAATATCTGTAATCTTGTCTATTGACCATGCCATTTAAATAAAAAGTTGCTTCATCACTAACAAAATGTGCTTACCAATTTGGGTTGCTGACGCTTAGTGTCCGAAAACCAATCCCAAAATTTCTATCTTATATCATAATCATTTATTTTTATGGCACTATCAGTTATTTTTAGTTTTACTAAGTTTACTTAAAAACTCCGGATTTGGAAGAGACTTACGCTATATCCTTGATAAATAAGACATCTTCGATGCGTTAAAAATATCCCGTACAAAGCTGGGACATCAAAAAAAAAATGTGTTGTGTGGACTGTATGTTTTGTATGTGGTGTGCCTGCACGGCAATGTAAACCTATGTACACACAAAGTCACACACAAATATTGCCGCCGCACAGCACGCACACGAACCATCTGTTGCCCACCAGATAAAATAAACAAATTGTTCCGATAAATTCAACGCACACGCAAAATTTTAGTAGTGTAGACCCAGCTTTAAACCTAACTAGAATAATTATGCTGTCCGAAATGGAAAAGAAATGCGTACGTTTGGCATGGTTTTGCGTACTATAAATATAGTGGTGGTTAATAAGGAATAGGCTTATGTACCCGAATATACAGGATTTACAAGTGAACGTAGTAAAATGGTTCTTAAGTAATTTAATTTATTCCCATATTAAATATTACAAGTAAATATAAATATAACTAAATTTTATTTGTGGAAAAATACTGAGAAAAAACTTCTCGTACAATTTCAGCATCCCTGGTGAGACGGTTATTTGATTTTGATACATTTAAATTAGAAATTCTTCCATGTCTATTATTTTCTCTTTCTGAAATGTTAATAAAAAGTCCCGTATAGTATTATGTAAAATACAAACAAATTTACCATCGTGAACGACATTTTCCAGTTTTTAGTTGCTATAAGTTTTAACAGAATACTAAATCTTGCAGCACTGATATCAAAGCCACATTCTACGGTAATACTGGCACGTGAAAGTCAATATTTGAAGTATGAAGCCGTAATATTTCCTTAAATCCGTCTTCTAGGCCTCGTTAGACAACTCTTCAAGGGAAGGGCTTCATCGTCAACAAAATAAAAGGAACATTCACACCTGAATTTGTTTTTTCATATTTTCTGACCAATTAATATTTGTCATATATAACAAAGTTGTAAGACTTTGTTAAATTGCTGAATTGTTTAATTTAAATGCAGGGCTATCGTTTCCATACGCACCCACATCAAACATGAAATTCTCCGAAATTTAATCTGTCTGTGTTAATCTAATCTATGTTGGCTTTTTCATCGTCCACGAACTGAAATAAGTATTTGGCCTATTTACTTAGGGCTCAATCGCAACTGCCGTATCCGTTTTGCGGTGCGTGTGATTTCCGCTTGGTACGCAGATATCGTATTTACCTAGGACAAAGCGTTATCGGGATGTCTTGGGTAGTATTCAGTGAACGCATCGCGTAGACTAAAGCGACCAAGATGAAGAAAAATTAATTCTACTTTCCTTTTTTGATTAAATAACTGATTAATCTCAACAACTCAATAAAAACCTTATTTTTATACACATTCAAATACAACAGCTTTGAAATAACACAATGACAGTACAATAATGATAGCGCCTTTCAAACAACTCAATTTTTGTTTAATTTCCAATGCCTTGCTAGGTCCTTTTTTTTTAGGTCCTGCCCACTGCAGATTATTTTAGTTGTTTTTGCTAATCGTTTTAAAACGGCTACTCCAATAAAGAAATGTTACAACATTTTTTATTTCGAATTTTAATATTTGTTAAATTATTTTAAAAAAATACAGTGTTGCCATTAAAAAAAGGTTTTTGTAGCTACTCAAAATATCTGGCAACACCGGAAATCATTGTAAATTTTTCCTACAATTAGTAAGTTGCAGTTATTTCCTACAATTTTGCATTTGAACGTACTAATCTATCACCTCAAATAAAAAAGTTAGCCTATGGCAGGTTTGAAAAAAAATTATACTGTATTATCTAAGCTATAAAACCTTTAACTTATAAGAAATTCTATTTTTTGTAACTCATCATTTTGAATATGCTTAAACCGCTATGGTAAATAATTGTGCAGCTTTACACCTTTGTAATACACAAGGGTAGTTTGAAAAGTTTCCAGCCTATCACAGAAACAAGATTTTTTGTGTCAAATTTCTCTACGTGGACACCTTGTAAATCTATATACTTTTCCCAGTGATGCTACCATTTTTTTAATCCGTCTAAATATTAGTTAACATCTTATTTTGCAAAATACTCGTTTACGAATGCGATTACCTTCTCATTCGATTAAAATCTCTGTCCTTTGAGCGAAACTTTGAGTGTAGGAAGGAGAAAACAGTTGCTGGTAGCCGGATCTGGTGATTACGGTTGGTGGTTGATCAATTCGTGAATTTTTGCCATGGCGACCATTAAATTGTGAGACAGTGCGTTATCTGGGTGGAACAAAACTTTCTTTTCTTTAAATGCGGCTGTTTTTTCGCAATTTCTACCTTCAACTTGTCAAGTAATGATGTATATTGTGCCACTGTTATTGTTTTTTTCAAGGTAGTTGATTAACCTTGTCGATTCACCCTTCGCAGTCCACTGTTTCGACTCCGCCTTGGTTTTAGGAGTGTAGTAGTGTATGCAAGTTTCATCTGCAGTTATTAAGCGATGTCAAAACTGTTACTTATTTCACGGTACCCAACTCGCGGTTAGCTTTATCATGCTTAAACGTTCAGTCAATATATGACAAAAATGTTCCTTCGAGATGCTCACAGTCTCTGCTATTTCTCAAATCTTAATTGGATGGTCGTCTAGCACCATTTGGTGAACTTTTTTAATGTTATCGGTAGCGATTGCTGTTTTTGACCGTCCCGAATCGATAACCAAGCTAATACGACCATGTTTAAATTCAACTGCCCAAAATTTCACTTCTCTTTAATTTGCGTAGGCGTATTGCCTTTCAAATGCAAGAATTTTTATGTTGCAAGTTTGCATCTTTAGAGAAACACTAACATCGACTGACATAAATTACTGTTAAACAACAACAGCGCTTCTAATATAGCTGAAATTTTCTAACTATTACCAAAATATCTGACGAGTAACGTCGTCCTTATGTCGAGGCTGGAAACTTTACAGAATAGCCTCGTATGTTAGATTAAATGGTCTTATGTAAATGTATCGATAGAATAAGATCATCAGAGCCTCGTGTATTATAATAAACAAAAATAACTATTTTTTACGAGCATGGTAACATTTCGCCTGACGAAGATTAGAACTTCCAAAATATAAAATAATGGCAAGGTCAAGGTCTTGCACTGTTTAAAAACTTAACGACATGAAGATTTTTTTTTAATTTTGAATATGTGTACCATATTTGATGATCCGCCCCAACTTTTTAAATCTAAATACTAAACATTATTTTAGAATACTGCTTTTTCGTTTCTTAATGGTGGTCCTCTAGGTCCCGTTATCGAACCAAATTATGATGGAGCTTTCTTGACCAAAGACAGTTTCCGAGCACTGCAAATGGGTGATTTTATTAAAGTGCCTGTTATAATTGGTGTGAACAGTCAAGAAGCAAAATTTTTAGCATCTGGTAAATTGTTACGAATCACTTAGGCCATAGAGAAGAATGAAACAGTGACGATTTATAAAACAACAATAATTCAACATTAAAGAATCATTGTATAAATAAATATAAGTAATATAATAAATATAAATAAATAGAAATAAACACAAACTTTTATAATAATAAATATAAATACACATTTCAAGACTCAATGTTTTCTCGATAGGTGAACTGGCGCCATCTATTAGAGCTTTAACCTAACTCTCAACCCCTGCCATCAATGTGATTGACTGCTGAATTAAGTTGCAAGTTATTTTTTTAGTCTCTAGTGTCAAATAATTAGTAAAATTTTAAAAATATATACGTCATACATCATACACATTTATTTTTTAATTGAAAAAGCGTACAATAACACTAATTATATAATTTATTCAGAAAATATCAAAATACAATTGCATTAACGAATCAATATACTTGTTAAAAAAACAATAAATTGAATATATTCAGTTCCGAACGGTTTTAGTTGAAGTTCTCATGTAAGCACTTTGAGATCTGTAAACGATATTACTAGCTAAAGATATTAGAGTACAACTAGGAAATCAGAATATCGTCGTTTACAACTCTCGCAGTGCATACATGCGAACTTCAACTAAAACCGCTCGGAAATGAATATATTCAATTTATTGTTTTTTTTTAAGTATATTGATTCTTTAATGTTACTGTCTTTTTTATACTTTCTGAATAAATTATAATATTATAATTATAATATTAATTGTAATTATAACTGCAATAATTCTAATTATTAATTAGAATTATTGTAGGCTTTTTCAATTAAAAAACAAATGTGTATGGTGAATGATTATTTTTATTTTACTAATTATGTAACAGTAGAAACTGAAATAATGTCTGAATAATAATAATTTGAATACAATTTTTGAACAAAATAATATAGCAATGATGGATTAAAACTGTTAAGTCGGTACGCCATAAAAAAGTTTAAATTGATACCTTGAATTCGTGTGAGATGGCGCCACTGCTTTACACATCCCTTGATCATCTCTTGTAGGACTGGAATACCTTCTTACATATTGTCTTAACTATATAGTGATAAACTATAAAGCGCCATCTTTCAGTTTTAATACGAGGTTTAATAATAAATGGGCTTACTGTAAATATAACCTAAAAAAAAAAAAAAATATAATTAAGTAAAAGTTGTTGCAGTAGTCACTTTCTGGTATATTCATAGTATACGAGGGTTGCTATTTATGTATTCGGAATGAAATAAAATAAATAAATCAATAAATACAAACTTTATTTAGCATATGTAGCTAATATTAATAAAACAAAATCAATATAGAAAAAAAATAAAAGTACGAAAAATTCTAAAAAATCTTATCAAAAGAAAATACAGTCAAAAAGCAATAATTAACACTGTTCAAATGATAAAACACTCTATTGCTTCAAATAATAATTTAATAGTCTATTAAATATACGCATATTAGGAGGATAATTGGCGACACATTGGAGGAGCACACTAGGAGGATAATTGGAAACAATGGTACTGCTAGGCACAGCTAGGCAAAGTTTAACATTGTTGACGGTATACGTATTCAGAACGAAAAGTTTTGTCATACGGACGCTATGTGTGTTGTTTAGTGACTTGAAAATTTCATCTCAGTCAAAAAATGGACTATTGAGAATTTTTGTGTGATGATTTACTACGACTTTCGACATGGATTATCTCAACAACATGCATCGATCAACTTGCTTTGACTTCTGTCGATGAAGCACCATCTAAAACCATTGAATATCATTGGTTTAGTGAGTTCAACCGTTGCCATAGTTTGCTCATGGATGACTTTAAAGGAGGTCGTCCAAATTCGGTTGTTGTGCCAGAAAACATCGTCTTACCGTCAGATTGAGGCAACCCTGGGTGTTAATATGACGAGCATACACAATATTTTACATGAACGTTTAGCGGTGAAAAAGATTTGTGGCCGTTGGATTCTCTATAATTTCACAATCGCTCAAAAAAAGGCTCGTGTCGATTGGTGTAAAGAAATGCTCAAACAATACAGTCGTGGTGCACATGTGACAAATCTTGGATCTATGCGTCTGAACCCGAAATTAAACCGCAGTCGACTCTATGGTTTTTTCAAAATGAGGCAAACCCAATAAAAGCTGTTGTCACAACAGCTCGAGCAATGCAGGATCATTCAATATTCGATCGGTCAAAACAGCGATTTGATGGGTCATCCGCCGTACAGTTCTGATTTGGCACACAATGTTTTCTTATTGCTCCCGTCTGAGAACGCCGTCCCCGAGATTCCTCAATCCGAATGGAAAAAATCTTATGAAAATTCGTTGAAACGTATGTAAATGTGTATCGATCATCGCGGATAATATTTTGACATTCAATAAAACTATTTTTAATATTAAATATTTGTTTTTATTTATTATTCCGGATGCATAAATAGCAACCCTTGTATCAGGGTCATTGTTCTATTAAACCTCTTTTATTTTAATTATTAAACCCCGTCACTGTTTTTTTTTCTCACGTTACTAATATAAAAGTAAAACAGAAAGTAATTTTTTTTCTGAACCTTTTTCAGTCATTCAGACTTCAAAACCGTTCTTCTTTTTATTCGATGTTAGTCCAAGTTTCATTGTACGGGACACGATGAATGTTAGGTCAAGCAACGACAAGAGACGAATCGGTAGGAAAATTACAGAGCACTATTTCAAATCTGGATCGTTCATCGGAGGAACTGATGAAGAATACAGCGAGGTAATTTTTAAGATATTTCATTAACGTGTAAAGTAGTTAATGTTTTTAGTTTTTGACTGATGATATGTTTGTGAGGCCTATAATCAAAACTGCCCACTTGATTTCGAACTTTACCCCTGTGTACTTTTACGTCTACGATTATGAAGGATCATTAGGAAAATGGTGGTTAAATTTCAAGTCAATTTATAACCCAAGAAGTAATAACATATTTTGCTTGGATATTTGATAATTATTTAGAAAAGTGTTTTAGTTACAGGTGTTGGACATGCTACGGATATTTTTTATATGTGGAATATCACACTCGGCTCTCCAGAATTTAGAAACAGAGAAGAAGAGCGTGTTTCTGAAAGACTGACAAAGCTTTGGACCAACTTTGCTAAATATAGGTATTTTTTAACATTAAATTTATAACGTCCTTCGCCATTTCGTCAAGAATATTGTATTATTAAAGAATTTTCCGATAAGAATGAAGAACAAATAATGGCATTATGCCAGGTGTAATGTATTCTGGAGACTTAATTTTAGATTACTTTTCAGACATATCTCGTGGTATGGATTCAATTGTGGACTGAATGTTTTGTTTACGGTCAAGGATTGTTCGAGTTTTATTTCTGCAAAAAACAAATATTTAACATAACCCTAGAAAAAATAATAAAAGGACGTGAGATCGAATGTTCTTTAAATGAAATAACGCATCCAGCAACTTTTCTTGCAACAAATCGATTGACTGGCGAGATATGTGACAAGATATTACTGAAACAAAACGTTGTATTCATGTATATTTACTAGTGCAGGCCAAATATTTTGTGCTTGCGTATTTACATAGCGTAAACCAGTATCAGAAACAGGATTTACAGTATCGTCTTGAGCACAAAAACCACATGAAAAAGTAAATTTAAAATCCTGCAGATTTATTTGTTTACAATCCATCCTGTGTTCAGTACTTTTCAAAGTACTGAACACAGTGAGATTTGCATTTTAAGTAATGTTGCCGATGTTACGTTTCAAAGTAACAGCGACAAACTTATTGGAAAATCTTTAATAAGCTTGCAACAAAATTAAATTTTTATTTTTTTAGCAATCCAACCCCTTATCCAGATAAGTTATTGCAAGATATCAGATGGCCGAAGGTGAACGGTGTATCATTAGAATATTTGTATATAGGATCAAATTTAGGTATTTCCAGAAACTTCAGGAAACCAAATATTAATTTCTGGGAAAATTTGTATAAAACATTTTCAAAAGGTCCTTATCAAATTTATTGACAATCTATTTAGTGCAAATTGTTAAATTTTTATAAAAGTTCCTAATAAATAATGCATTTGTTAGAAGAAAAGTTCATTTCAATAAAAAAATTCTATTGCAATTCAATATTTTTTAGTGTTATACATTTTGTCTAACTCTGCTTTAACTTACTCTGTTTAACTTGGTTTTCGCCTCATCATCTGAAGTAAATCTCTATTGAGGGAGCCATTGTTTCAGGTTTGGAAAGAGGAACGGGTAAACCTCACCTATATATATTTTTTGGTAGTATGTCACTTTCATTAAAAACTAATTGTCAATATAAGTATCATTGACATACACAAAAAATATATTTACTTTCTATCTTTTCATAATTTATAGAAATTAATATACTATATTTTTAGATTCGTTTTGAAAACGAGAGGAGAATACTTCCCGAAACGTTAACGTTAAAAGTTTGAATATATTTTTATATTTTTAAAATTTTGTTCGTTAGGCAAATTTATTACAAAAAAGAATCACTGAGAAATTTGTCTCCGTTTGGTTTTTTGTTTTTACCCAGTGATTCTTTATTCACATAAGAACAGATATTTTCGATATTTTTTTAAGTATTAGATCGTTGCTTTTTTTATTGCACTTTCCAATATACAATTTCTTACTACAACGTTTGAATTGGAAAATTACCAGCAACATTGATTCTTTGAAAGAAAAAAGATTGCCAATTAATAGGCAATTATTTATATATATTTAGGTTCCTCAAAAATTGCATATAAAATGTTTTTGAAAATATCGCAGTTTGCATTTTTTTACTTTCGCCATTTTGTCAATAACATGAGCTCATATTAATTTTTAGTTTTTTGAGTAATGTCGGAAAGCATAAGGTATGTCCCATCTCCACAATAACCTAATTGAGGGGTGATTCTTTATCAAATATTATGCTCTTGCTTGAAAAACACACAAAAGCATCGACACTTATAGCAGGACTTGGACCATTATACTGTCTAACTATTACAGTGAACGACAGAGCTATCTAAAACATTTTTAAAAGTATAATATTCTAAACTTTTTTTAAATAGTCCATGTATATTGCCAACTTAAAAACATGCACAATTAATCATAAGAATATTCGTATAAGTATATTGCTATAAGTATGTTTAAAAAAAAATATATAATTTAATAAAAAATAATTTATTAGGGAGATTAATAAACTATTCTAGTACAAACATAATTTAACTATTATATAATTATAAATCCATATTAATAGTAAATATGTCAATAAAAAAGATCAATTTATAAATTTAGAGTCACAAAAACGTTCGGACATTAATTAGAATCAACAAAAAAATTAACTGCACAAAACATTTAATTTATAGTACTATTTGGTATGACCATCTTTGACCTTAATCACATTTCCTACACGTTTTGGCAACAATTATTTTAAATAATTTACGTCGAGTTTATTCCATTCCTTTAATAACTCTTCTTTAAAGTTCCTTTATTAGTAATTTTATGTTTCCCTATATCAGTTTCCAAATAATGTCAAACGTTTTCGATGGGATTAAGGTCAGGTGACTGAGGCGGCTTTTTAATCACATTTGGGCAGTTGTATAATACTAATTCGCGAACTATATGCGCACTATGTTTTAGGGTCATTGTTTTGGTAAAATTTAATTTTGGTCCCAATAATTTTCAGGTTTTAAAACGTAAAATGCAGTCCAGTTTTAATATTTTTCTTATTTAATCAAGGCTTTTTCGGGACCACACGTCCATGATCCAGGTTTTCTTATACAACGGCATATTATTGTTTGGGTGGTGACTATTTTTTGAGAATAGTTTCCCAACAATATTTTGAGTTTAGATGCACTAATATTAGGGTTTTTATGTACTTCCTTTGAAATAAAGCGTTGGTTGGAAAAATTCTGTCCTCGTTTTTGTAGTGTTGCACGATATCTCCAACAGTATCTTTACTTAACTGAAGAATTTACCCACTTTTTCGATGCTAATTTCCCCATTCATAATTAAATGGCACCAATTGCCTATTTTCAAAACTATTGTGTGTGAATTAATTTGTGGTGAATTAAGTTGGAAAAACCGTCGCTGAAACTTATAACTTATTGAAATATAAATAATATTGAAGTGTATAGCAATTAATGTTTATCGCGTGCGCGTGTTTTTGAGTGATTTAAGCGTTTTCAAGATGCAAAGATGTTGAAGATGATCTACGCCCCGAGTCATCCTTTTACGTCAAAAACAGATGACAATATCGAAAAAATTGGTAATATGCTTCGATCCAACCATTGCTTAAGTATTCGCACGAGTGCTGGAACTGTAGAATGTGCAAAACCTGTCTGTCAAAATGGTAACCTAAAATGGTCACGTTTGAATAACAAGAAGCCCGCAAAAATGTAAAAAAACACTTTGAATGCTATTGAAAATGACCCAAACTTAATGGAAAGGATAACAACATGTAACGAATCGTGGTTTTTACTTATAATCCTGAAACGAAGGGCCAATCCATGCACTGGAAGAGCAAAAATTCACCGAGAGCTAAAAAAGCTCGAATGAGGAAATCAAAATTCAAATCAATGATGTTTGTTTTTTCGATATTCATGGGATTGTGTATCTTCACTAGGTTCCTAAAGATCAAACTATTAATCAACATTACTACCAATATGTTCATGCTGAACTCCGTGAAAGAATAAGGAAAAAACGACACGAATTGTGGAACGATAAGTCATGGGTTCTCCACCAAAATCTACATTATCTGCTAAGAGGTTTCTAACCAAGTACAACATCCCAGTGTTAGACCATCCATCTTATTCATCGGATCTTGCCGTCGGAAGTGCCGTGCAACTTCTATCTGTTTCCTAAGATAAAAAGTGCATTAAAAAGAACAAGATTTGAGTTCGTTGAAGTTGTGAAAGAGAAAGCGGCACGCGTTCTGAAGGAACTAACGGAAGAAGACTTACACCACTGTTTCAAACAACGAAAGAATCGCATGGAGCATTGTAGTGATAGAGCAGGGGTATATATTGAAGGTGATACTAAGTAAATATGTATGAAATCAAAATAAAACCTTTTCAGCGTCAGTTTTGTTATTTAATAGTCAAACCTCCTATACGGCAAAAAAATTCTGTTGTTGCCTAAATTGGAACTGCTAAAATGATTTTTTAAATAGGGTATCTGAATATTTTTGTGATCCACTGTACGTTCCTGCAAGAAAATATACATTAAAAATGTTTATCGTTTTGGTCGTTTTGGAATAAACTGGGAAATTTTGTCTAAATCAAAATTTAAAAAAATCTGAAACACATTATCAGGGAGAAAACTTTTTTAACCATCGGACATTTAATACCGATGCTCTCTTGTTTAATCGCTTCAGCAATCTCGAAAATGATATATGGCTATGGAAAAACCGATACCGAAAGAAGACAAATAGGATTTTTATGTATATGATTTTTAGGTTCGTTGTATGCGACTCGAGAGACCACTTAAACATTCCGCATAATTACCAAACGGCGGGAACAAGTGGAAGGACTGATTGATGATTCTTGACCCAACCGTTTTCGAATTTTCGTAAAAGAATTGATTTTTTTTTGTGTGCGGACAACAATACACCACATGGATATAGATAAAAAAAGTTTTTTTGTTTCGATCATCCTTTATTATACACTGATTTAATATTTCGTCTTTTATCACAGACTGTAACAATAAAGAGTAAACAATATTGAGTTGTTTTAAGTCTAGTATAACTAATTTTGCTTTATATATACAAGGTACGTAAATAAAGTAATGAAAGTGGAAATGAGTAACGGTGTTCTATAAAGTTTTGTTTCAGACCTGGGGAAAGTGCGACCGAAACTTCTGCATAGCTTCAACGGATCTATTAATACAGTGTTTGGTCAAGACCTCCCCCCCCCCCTCGATCGGGTTTTCAGGTAGTCTAAATTATTTAATTTTTTTCATAAAATCAATACATATTCTTTTGCTGTTGTTTTTGATAATACGAAAGGTTTATCGAAAATTTCGAGAGAGGAAGTCACAGTGTTGCCAGATGAAGACTACGCCACCAGTCGCATTACTTTATTTATAGACAGACCTCATACATATATATATATATATATATATATATATATATATATATATATATATATATATATATATATATATATATATATATATATATATATATATATATACATATATATATATATATATATATATATATATATATATATATATATATATATATATATATATATATATATATATATATATATACATATACATTTTTTTACTATTTTATAAATTTTTCGGTTATTTTTATAAAACCATCCTTAGAATAATTACAATTCAGCTATATATATATATATATATATATATATATATATATATATATATATATATATATATATATATATATATATATATATACATATAAATTTTTTTACTATTTTATAAATTTTTCTGTTATTTTTATAAAACCATCCTTAGAATAATTACAATTCAGCTATGTCTTGTTGAATAATTAATATTTAGAAATAAATAAACCAAAACGTTAATAACATAGTAAAAAATAATAACTTGGGTCATCCCATGCCAAATTCTCCACTTTTGAACCCTACCGAATTTTTTTCATAAAAAAGTTAAGAATTTTTCAAAACTTTTTTCTCAAATACTCATCACTTTTTCAACAATTGACTAAATTGGACATTTTTTATTAATTTTCTGTTTTTGAATGTACTTTTCAGAAAAAAAAAATCAGATGACAAATTTTAGAAAATGTTTCATTTTTTTCAAAAAGAAAAGTCACTGTTTCAAAGTTTGTTTCGATTATTCTGATTATTATTCTTCGATTTATTCTGTGCCTATGCTATTTTTTTTATATCGAAAAATATTTATATTTTTTCCCAATAGTTAATTTTTTCTATTATAAAAACTTTGTTTTGCAAGTAAAGTAAATGGTTCTATCATATTTTAATTCTTAATTTATAATCTAACATAATGAGTAATGATTAGGATTTCAGGGTTAATAATCAATTTTTTATACTAATTTAACAAACTGTGTGGATGTAACACATACATTATTATTTTCTTTTAAAAATTAATACACCTTCGCCATTTGTTCAGACTTTTATTATTAATTACTCCAAAGAAGTATAAATATATGTTATATTTATATATACATATATATATATATATATATATATATATATATATATATATATATATATATATATATATATATATATATATATATATATATATATATAAATTGCGAATTTTGGAAAATAAACGGTTTTTCTCAAAAAGCTGAAAAGTTTTCTAAAAAGTATATTCAAAAATAAAAACATCCCGTTTAGTCATTTTTTGAAAAAGTTATGGGTATTTGAAAAAAAACAGCCATTTTTTTTAAACTATCGTAACTTTTTTTCGGTTGGGTAAAAAATTTTGATAAATTCTGAGAAATGTTTGTAGTGGGGTCGAAAAAGATAAAAAAAAATTCTGCCAAATCAAAAGGGGTCGGGTTCAAAGTGGTAGATTTGGCATACAATGACCTATATATATATATATATATATATATATATATATATATATATATATATATATATATATATATATATATATATATTGCATTCAACAGTTCAAAGAAATGCAGTAAAACTTACTTACAACAACCAAATATTGTTTTAAAACCATCTTATCTAAAAAGAATTGCATTTTAATTGATAATAATAATTATTTTATGTATCTCTTATTTATATTCGTATATACAACCTAACTAGCCTTAAATATAATTTATACTAACATAATCTTTTTGAATAAGCTATTCAATTATTTGCATAAAGAATATTTAATATTCACTGGCAAATTTTTGTTCTTAATTAGTTAACTGTTCTGAGAACTCATACATTGCTACATGAATGTTACTCTAAGTATAGTATATTAACAGACACGGTAAATTACAACTATTTATTGTTCTGGACTTTCAATTAATTGAACGAATTTTTTACATAAAGATAAAAAAAGTTCAGGCAAACATTTTTTTGAAACATACATTTTGATTTGTATAATTATTATTAAAAATACACAAAAGTAGTAACTAGGAATCATTTTGCTGATATCAGCTGATAAGTGACAGATGCTAGTTAACATTCATGTCATTCTAACATAACCTATTTTTATGAATATTCGTTAATATATGGTATATATAATATTTTAACGAATTTGTCACTTAATCACATATTCTTATTAAATCCCAATGAAACATATTCTTATTAATATATTTTACTGCTTGAAATAATAAGGAATAATTTTCAGTAGTTTTTAGAAATCATTATCCTAAGATAAAGTGACAAACATGTTAAAATGACATAAATGTCAAACGGCAACCTGTTTAATATTTATTTGTTAAATAAATATTTAACGAATTTTGTATTTAAAGATATAATCCCTAGCAACATTTTCCTTGTAAATTGATTTTGATTCCATTAAGTATTTAATTACAAATAAATATAAGCATATTCTAGAAATCATTCTGTCATTCTGCCAACATTAGGTGACAAGTGACAGATACCATTTGACATTCATGTCATCTCAATCTGACCTATTTTTATAAAATATTGCGTTGATTTGTTATTATTTACACAGTTTCTCGAAATATCTATTCAGTCATATTATCCTATTTTTATTCTGCTACTTCTCCTGATTTTTTTCTGTTTTTAACCAGTTTAAACTGGCCTTTTCCTTCATCGATTTCATCTTGCTGTTTGCCTTTCCATTCAATCACTTCAACGCTGGTGTAGCCTACTGCACCAATAATTAAAAGTCCCAGGAGCAGGTAAAGTTTGACATCTATGCATAAATAAGGACTGTAAGCGTATGTAATTACTGATCCTGTTGATTCCCATAAACGGAAGTTGCTATAGGAAGCTTCCTCTTTTCCGGGAAATAAAATACCATATAATGCTGCAACAAGAATTAAAGGAAATCTTTATTGGACAAAAAGTAATTGGGCTTTTGGTAATTAAATGTTGTATTACGAGTGAGTATAAAGAGTTTTTCAATAGGAGTGTTAGAATCTACTGCTGTGTTCAGTATGTTGTTTTAATTAATCGTGGAAAAAGTTAGTTTAGACCAAGACCTTATTTGTTGATGACAATGATAGAAAGCGTATAATTGTTAATGGTGAATGCTAACAGGTGTTTCAGTGAGTAATGTGAATTTTGCTAAGAGATTGCGCTACTAATACATTTGTTGGTATAAATCAATGATGTGTATGCCGTTTTGGAGGGTCAACATGAGTCAACAAAAGCCAGGTCGTTATTAATTGTCATTGTGCAAAAACATAGTTTTCGAACCATTCATCTTGAAACAACCCTCGGAAGTGAACTAGAGTCAATATTACTCATTCTCTATGTAAATGACATAGTTAATGTAAATGATAACATGAACTGGAGTAAAATAACAACCTATGCTGATGACACAAATATGTTGGTGAGAAGTTCAGATGTGCAACAACTAATGGATCGAACTGCTGATTTATTTAATACTATTGATGAATGTTTTGCAGAAAACAAATGAACAGTGGATAACTGAAACAATTAAATAATGTAATACAATTTAGGATAAAACAATCTAAAATTAAATAATATGATAATTTAATAGTGAACAATACTCCTTTAAAAAGGCAACATCTACAATTTATGGGAGTCTTCTAGTATTGAGGAAATAATGTACTGAGGATTTTGTTATCTTAAAACATGTGAATTTTGCTAATTTTGAAAGCCATATTAAATTCAGAAGCTTTTTATACGTCAGAAAAGAGCATTACGCAGTATGTCGAATATGAAGCCACAGGAATCGTGCAAAAACAATTGTTTGTTGACTCTTTCGACAATTTTTATTCAGGAGTGTACATTCTTTCTCTGCAAGAATCCAGAGTTATTTACGAGCAATAAACCCCAGCCAACATACAGAACGAGAAACCTAAATTATATTCACCCATTATATAAGTTAACACTCACATAGGTAATGTCTGAATGATTGTGGCGTGTTCATATATTTTTTCTCCTTTATTTGGGTTTTTCGCCACTGTCTATAACTCAAAAAATATCAAAAATACCTGTTCTTATTTAAAGAATCACTGGGTAAAAACAAAAAACCAAACGGAGACAAATTTCTCAGTGATTCTTTTTTGTAATAAATTTGCCTAACGAACAAAATTTTCAAGATATAAAAATGTTATTAAAAAATTTACACATTTTTAACGTTAACGTTTCGGAGGGTAATCTCCCCCCGTTTTCAAAACTGAATTAAAAAATAAATTATATTAATTTGTAATATATAAAGTAACGAGTGAAAGTAAATATATTTTTTTTTTGTATGTCAACGATACTTACATTGACAACAATGGATTTTCATGACAGTGACATACTACCAAAAAATATATATAGGTAATGTTTACTGTGTGATTGTTTATTGTACTGATTGTGTATTCAAATACTTAAATGTTTTTAATTGTATTCTTTAGAATCGGGAACCATATTGAATTTAAATCTACCGAAGGCATAGCAATACAGTTATTTTTATTTAAATTAATTATAGCGGTTTCTTTTAATCTTCTGTATTTTATTACCGATTCTTTTAATACCGTTTTGGAATTATTCCAATTGATTTTATGACCCGATTCCCATGCGTGTTGACAAATTCTAGATTTATTAAAATCGCCCTTTCTAAGAAGGTTTTACTCTTTTACTCTTTTACTTTTTTTGAGTTTTAGATAGTGGCGAAAAACCCAAATAAAGGAGAAAAAATATAAAAAAAGCAGGGAGCATACTATAACTGTATAAAAATGTATAATCATCTACAACATTATGTTAAGATTATTAGGGACATTGGCCAACTGAAGAAATGCTTGTTTAATTTTGTATTACATTTACAGGTTAATCCTACAGTATTGATGATTATATAAAATATCGGAACTGTACATAATATCAATATAAAATTATTGACACTATTTCGTTTTATGTTTATTTAACATACTTCTGAAATAAATGTTATTATCTTTCTATTTTCTTTGATTTTTTGTTGGGATTTAATATGTATCAGGCAGGAAATTCATTCTATCCTGTTACAAATTCTGGAACGTTCGGGTGATATTGAAAGTTTGGAGAATCATACTTTTTTGCATAAGATGACCGAGATTTATCGGCAGTTCCAAACGCTTGATGTTGTTTCTAAGGTTATTTGTAATTACTCCACACACCGAATTTAGTATGGGGATCAATTCTACATTGGTTAAATATCACACACGTTTGAGCTTTATTGAGAGATTTTCATATTTCCGGACTTTTTCCATTTCCGTTTTTTCCAGATTTTGCGTTAACGGACAACCCACATCAACTACAAAGGCCTTGTTATTTCTTTTATCAATCAATATAAGGTTTGGCCTGTTATAGTCTACTGTCCTATCTGTAATTACTGGCCTATCCCAATAGAGCAGCCAATCACTTGATTCCAAAAACCGGTTCTGGAGAATATTGGATTTGTTGCTGAGGTTATATTTTACCGCCCATTCCCGGGGTATGATTTTTGCCACCTGATTATGTCTTCCAAGATAGGTGGATTCTGATAGTACTGAACATCCAGCAGTTATGTAGTATGTAGTCTGTATAGTACTTTTCATAATTTTTGGTAAGGATTACGAGATCTTGGTTATTATGAAGCCTCCTGTCTCTGGGTGGAGCCAACCTCTCATCAGCTAGTTAAGTGAGTTTTATTTATCTATATTGGTGAGGTCTAAGGCAGCAGGAAATTTACCATAGAGTATCTTCCGTCGCCAGGAAGTATGTTTTTTAGCAAAAGCGTTGATGTTTCGAACTTATGAGGGTATCACTTAGGTTTAAGGGTGTGTACCCTCGATCTGCCTGAACGATACTCCGCGTTTTATTATCTCCGTATATTATTATCATTTCTTTCTTTTCATCCTATTTCCCAACCAAGCTGGATTTTAAATAAAGTGCGGGCCGTAGCCAAAACAACTTAATTCTTCCAAAAATTTTCGGGCGATGCGAATGGTATTAGGGATTACCGCCCTCTGTATTATTTTAAACAGATTTTCTTCTAGTCCCAGAAATTTGATGTTATTTTTCAGATTCTTTGGTATAATACCAGTTGTTGAAATTATCAATGGCACAATATGGATCTGGTTCAACTTCCATATCCGTTTTATTTTTAACTTGAGGTCTGTCTATTTTTGCACTTTTTCTTTAGCCGTCTTTTGAATGTTGTGTGTGTTTGGAACAGCTATGTCGATTAGGAATACTGTTTTCTTTTTTTTTGTCCACCAATATAATATTTGGTCTATTATAGTGAACGGTTTTGTCGGTTATTATTGTTCGGTCGTAATATAACCTGAAATCGGCTGAATCTAGTAGCGCCTCTGGGGTGTATTTATAATAAGGAACTCGCTCTGTTATAAGGTTATTACGACTTGCAAGCTCCTGATAAACTATACTGGCCACCTGGTTATGACGGCGAAGATAGACTATCAGGGAGAGTCTACCACATGCTCCTACAATATGTTGAATAGTCGCAGGCTTTTCGTGGCTTTTTCTACACGTGTCATTTGATACTCGTGCATCCTTAATTATATATTTTTGGTAGTTCTTAGTGTGTACCACCTGATTCTGAATTGCACACATAAAGCCTTCAGTCTCCGGAAAAAGCCCTCCCCATGTCAACCAGGCGTTCGACGCACTCTTGTCGACTTTATGACGGTCAAGATCATGGGGGTGTCTACCATGTAGAGACATATTTTTCCACTCTTGTATAATTGTGTAAACATTCACTGGCATATAGCGGGCATTCGATCATTCTTCGATGAAAATATGTTCTTAAACTGGTAATTTGTTTTTCATGTAGATTACATATATTTGTAATTCCTCTCCCTCCTTCAATTCTCGGTAATATAAGTCGCGTTTTATCACTGTATGGGTGGTGTTTCCTATATTTCGTTAGTGTAGTTCTAATTATTCGTTATAGCCTTTCGATATCTGTGTTTGATCTAGATATAATTCCAAATGAATGTGTCAAGGCTGGTATAACAAAAGTGTTTATAGCTTTTACTATATTTCTACTGTCTAGGTCAGACCTGCATATGCTTTCAAGTCTGGACGTGAATTATTTAGTTAATGTTTCCTTAATAAGTTTATGCTCAACTCTCTAGACTGTTGTATTCCCAGATAGAAACCCTGTCATCTCTAACTCAGATTCCCTCTTTCTATTAATGGTTCTGTATTTATCTAATCCAAAGTGCATGTTAATATCAGCTGTAAATTTCTCCACAACCTGAACGAGTTGTTGCAATTTCTGTGGCGACGATGCATACAATTTGAAATCATCCATGTACAGAAGGTGTGATATAGTTTGATTATGAAATTTGTATTCGATTTGCGTCCTTTTAATCAAATTGGAGAGTGGATTTAATGTCAGGCAAAACCATAGAGGGCTCAGCGAGTCCCCCTGAAATATGTCGCTTGTCACCCTGATTTCCTGAGTCATAGTCCTTATTATTATTATTATTTTGATTATTATATGTACCAGAAAAGTTTAATACTTTTAACACAATACTTTGGACACTTTTTGCGCACAACCAGTGCGCAATATAACATACCCGGAAAAAAGAGCGATTACCGGCGATCTCTACTGACAACTATTGATAAAATTAAATCGACCATTGAAGGAAAACGACCAAAATACGCCAAAAGACACGATAGAGACAAAATGTGTAAAAAATTATTTAGAAAATGCTAAATGGGATGTTCTACCCCACCCGTTGTATTCACCGGATTTGAGCCTCTTCAAACTACCAGTTGTTTCTGTATTCTTCTATACGAAAATTTGCCTTGATGAATGGTTGGCCTCAAGAAAACAAAAGATCTCTGGCACGGTATCCATTTTTTGACAGAAAGATGGGAAAAAAGTATTAGCTAACGACGGCCAATGCTTTGATTACTATGGTAATTTATTTTGTTATGGAAATAAACGCTCAAATTTTGCGAAAAAATCGACATTATTAACCGAAACATATAGTTCTCATATGATAGTTCGGTTTAAGAAAATATTTTGAAATAATTCAAATTACAAAACAAAAGGGTGCCGTTTTCAATGTTACAAAATTATAAGAAAATAGATGTTCAAAGATAAAACCTCATTTTATATTATTGATTCAATTTTTCGTTTCTGCTAATATAACTTTAAATCGGACAATGAAAAGGAGACAAATCGGGCCTGTCTGATAATTAAGCAGTTGTGAATTTCCTTTTTAATGAGCTCTAAAATTTCCTGACAGAAAATCGTTTAGAATGAAAATTGGCCTAGTTAGCGCAAGGGGTGACAAAAAACTTTTTCTTGACACATTTCTTGTATTAAGTTTTCCGTTGATTTCAATCATAATTTTAGTTTTAGGTTTGTGAAATAAGATTGTTGATTGATTTTAGTTTTTTTTTATTCGATTTTTGGCGTGATGATGGCGAACGAGAATATGGATACCTTAAGATTGTTTTACTAGACCTATTGATGTAAAGGGTGGGGCAGGTATTACACCCCTATTTTATTTTTCATGATATTTGTGAGTTTGAGTTTGGATATTGTGTTAGGCAGACGCGCATATAAATTAATTATAGTAACTCAATGTGAAGTCAGACGAAAATGTTCGTTCGGCGTAGCAAAAACGAATCGTTTATTCAAGCAATTTGAAGAATTCGGTTGGGGATAGTTGGGGAATCGTTGGGGATAGGCCCCATATCAGAGGAAGAACAGTGGGAAGCGCTGAAAATATTGGACGTGTGGAGCAAAGCGTAGAGTACACAGTAAAAAAGTCGTTTGGTAAAGAAAATCAATTGTGGCATGCCCAGTGTGGCATGTAGCGCAGTCGTGTTGAAACCACATGTCGTTGAGATCCATATATTCAAATTTAGACCAAAAAAAAAATTGGAAATCATCGACCCATACCTCTAAGAAGTACGGGCCAATGACCCCGTCGGACTGAAATCCACAGCAGAGATTTTTTTTGGATGCTTTTGCAACAGATGGGTCTTATGTTGATTGTTTTATCTCCAAATGCGACATAGCCAGTTATCCAAAAATGGGACTCGTCGCTGAATATGATTTTCCATTCGAAATCAGGGTCCACCTTCAACTGGTATGGTCGTGTACCTTCACTTCCTGGATCAATTGAATTTTGTATGGGTACGCGCCCAAGTCCCGATGCAAAATTCACCAAGTTGAGGTTTGCGAAAGGCGCGACGAGGAATTGACTGTCGGGTTATCCTGCACACTATCGTTCACTGCAGCAATGTTTTCTGCAGACCTCACGTTTCGACGACGTACGCCTGCTGGTTGATTGTTTATTGAACTTGCTGAATAGAATTTTTCCACCAAACGACGAAGAATCGACTCAACCGGATGATTATGTGTATCGTAAAAATCATATAGGGCATGGAACATTGCTGAACACTGTAATTTTGGCTAACATTAGTTACTATAAATTCTAAATCTCACAACTGTAATGTCTGAATGATTGTGGCGTGTTCATATATATATTTTTTTATTTTTTCCTTTATTTGGGTTTTTCGCAACGGAGACAAATTTCTCAGTGATTCGTTTTTGTAATAAATTTGCTTAACGTACAAAATTTTAAAGATATAAAAATGTTATAAAACATTTTACAAACTTTTAATGTCAACGTTTCGGAGGGTCCTTTCCCCCCGTTTTCAAAACCAAACTAAAAAATAAGTTATATTAATTTGTAATATATAAAGTAACGAGTGAAAGTAAATATATTATTTTTGTGTATGTCAACGATACTTACATTGACAACTAAAAACAATTAAAAAAAAGTAAAAACAAAAAAAACAAATTCCGTTTGCTTTTTTGTTTTTACACAGTGATTCGTTCTTTACATAAGAACAGGTATTTTTAATATTTTTTGAGTTTTAGATAGTGGCGAAAACCCCAAAATAAAAACCCTATAGAATAAGGTGTTCCGGAAAATGGCAAATTTTCATAATGTATTACTTACTTAATGAATTCCCTTAAGGTATTCTGTTTATAACCTATGCCTCACCTATGCAATTATACTTACAATTGATTTGGACTAGCCATATGGCATCGCAGAACCCCCACAGACCAGCGATGATGAAAAATGTTAGTTTGGCCTGTTCAGCCGGTCTCCAAACTAAAAGGGTAACGATCAGGGCGACGTGCAACGATAGGGCCAGACAAATGACTGGGGTTCTCCCGGTGATCTTGATAATGCCGCCGATAAATATTGCGGCCAAACCGTTACAGACACCGAAACATATCATGACGAAGCCGATGTTGCTGATGCCCCAGCCGCAAGATACAAAAGCCTAAAAAATAAAAAAATAAGGGTGTAAATATTAATAATAATAAGAATCAGTGAAAAATGAATTAATCAATTAATCAATTAATTATAGAAAATATCACTTGAACTGCTTGTAAGTGATTCGCAATTATTTTATCCTGATCGAAACTTAAATACATATAAAAATATTAGGTGTAAGCGATAAAGTATCGTTTATTCAAGCAATTTCAAGAATTCGGGACAATTAGGTATCGGCCTCGCATCAGGGGTCCAAGAACAGTTCGAAGCATGGAAAATTTGCAAGCGCAGTACGAAATATGGACGAGTGTCCATAAACGTCCATTCGACGCCGTGATGCACAACTGAAAATTTCTCCACGCTGAATTTTGAAGAAGCGACCTAATCACGACCTGTTACAGTACATACAGTGACAAGCAATCAGAATACTGTAGACTAGAGTGGGGTAAAATGACGCACTTAAGGGTTAAATAATTATAAAAACTGCAAACCCGAAAAAAACATTTTAATATATCATTTTAATTAGAACATCTTAATAAGAACTCCAATATTACATCCAACTACTATGCAAAACAACACATTTTCGTAACAATAAAGAAAAACTTATCTCTTAATAAATAAAATTATGCATACGAAAACAAAAATATATACATACAAAACATGGCTTTTGCCCTATATGTGGGGCAAAAGTCCGATTAATGTGGGGCAAATATCCGCACACGCTTTAAATGCATAAATCACATTGAAATTCCCCAATTTTCTCATACGACGTCCACTCTTCTTGCCACCACCTTACACTGAATCCATTTTTCAACGGGCATTCATGGCATCCTGGATACACATCATCAGATAGTTTCTCCTTTTCCTTAACCTTCTTTTGTTATTTACTCATAGCATCCTCTCTAATATTTTTTTTTATTTTGCCACGCGTTGAATTTCTCAACTGTTCTTCAGCCAGACCTTCCAGTTTTAATTTATCAGGAGTGATAGAAAGTATTAGCGATTTATTTCCTTCTCTTCTTCTTTTTTGTTCATCTTTTCTTTTTGGAAGTAGAATTATATCATTAGGTGATACTAGTGTTTTCTCTGTATGTTGGTGAGCTAATGCAGTCTTCTCTGGTGTTAAAGGTGTTTGCTTCACTGCGATGTTTCTTGTTAAAACGGTTTCTTCTGAATATTGTCACTAGGTGAACAGAATCGATGTTATTTAATTGGGGATTGACTTCATTTGAATTCTTATTTGTGACCACTGATGGGAGAAAATCCTCTTCTAAGAACACATGTTTATTTATTGGATATATTTCACAAACTCCAAAGTATTTTACTCCCTTGTCTGTAGTTGAGCAACGTTAATAAACCTTAACTAACAATTCGGCAACCTGAAAGAGAGTAATATTTCTACCGGCATGTGTTGTCAACGTGGGAAGAAGGGTTGTCGAGTATGTGATGAACAGGAAGTTCTTTATCTGGTCTAATCTTGACCAGATCCCAAATTAACTTGAAATTCGTTAAACTCCATCGTCCTTGCTAAACTAGTGGCCTGAGGAGCTCCCAATGCCCAATCTTTGCCAGCTAGTTTTGAGTTTGGATTAAATGGGATTTTTTATATTGCATAGTTGTAAACGTGATACCGTAAAACCGGTTATCCGGTTCCATAATATGTTCACGTTCCCTTTCCTTTGAGACAACACTTCGATATCTTCCCAAGCTGTCAATACCATGCACTGATTTTAATGTCTTTCGTAGATTAGATTCATCTATTCCAAGCTCTTTTGTGACGGTTCTTTTGAAAATACCTGCATTTATTCTTTGTCCAGTTGTTTGTAAAATTTCTTCCATACATGTTTTTCTATTTGTTTTTGTTTTATATGACTTAAAACAAAGAAACCTTATAAGAAAAATTACAAATGGTTCTGATGGGGCAAAAGTCCGCTTGCGCAGCATGTCGCGGAAACTAAAAAAGAGTTTCTGTTGTCTCGTGCAGCCATATGGTAGGCACTACCATATGAATTGTAGATTCTTAAAACATAACCTAAAAGGTGCCCATATTTTGTTTTAGAATTAGAACTATTGATTTCATGAAATATCTTAAATAATAATAATAATAAGATAAAATAAGATTATGATTATCCAAAATACAACTTACCTCATATTTTTCACAAATATTATCACAATACCGTTTAAATTTCTTAGAGACTTAAACACATGGCAGGCTAATAAAGATTAGTGTACATCTTGCCAGATTTTGCGGTTCTTGGATAAAATTCATAGATGGGACTTTTACTCCACACGGACTTTTACCCCACTCTACTCTCATAGTATCATAAACCATGATCAAATTGACAATTATCATCTAAAATTAATAATGAGCGATAAAGTTTCTTAGTTACCAAGTGAATAAACATAATAGGCATTTCTGGACTGCAGAGAAGAGATTGGGACATAGTTTTTTCAAGATGGAAGGTGAAACGCAGCTACAGTCGACGTTCAATGCTCTAGATATAGGATTTTAAACTTTTTAGTACCTCAGTTGGAAGAACAAGAACTGGAGAACGTGTGGTTCTAGTAAAAATGGTGCCATCTTTTGCAGAACATTTTCTCTAGTCGTTTAATTTCTCGAAATTGAGTATTATTGTGGCCTAGATCTCTTGATTTCACGGCTCTGGGTTGTTTTTTATGATGTTGATGGAAGGTACGGAAGATGTGATAAAAAATATATCAGGTTGCCTTGCTGCAAATGGTTTACATTTTTTCAAAACTTTTCAAAAATTAATTCAAACAATATTTAAAGACGAAATTAACATTTTTTTTTGAAAAATTGAAAATAATTTTTATGGTAGCTTAACCCTTTCCCCTGCTGTATAACAAGCCACCAAACATTTTAATCAAAGCAATATTATGTGCACATTAATTCAAAGAGGACTCTGAAGCTGACCTTTCCCACTGAACGAAACATTTTTATAACATATGGTTTTTTTATAATTTACTTTTCATTTTTTCGAAAATAATTCAGGTTATTTAGCACTATCTACGGTATTTAGGCTTATATATAATTTCAAGAGAACATTTAAATAAATATTTTTATCGTCTTTAAAATTATTTTTTCTAAAGACATAAAATTAATGTATATTTATTAAATTGTTTTATTTACACAAATCTGAATATTATGCACATTAATAGTATATTCATCGTTTGTTTCATATTGTATACGCCTGAGTTTAAAAGCGGTTAAAATATTTTATATGTTTTAGTGAATATTTAAATATGTAAAATCTATGAAAAATACGTAATTTGGTTTGGAAAATTCGTCACACAACAATTTACTTGGAATAATATTTTTTTCTACGACACATCAACAACAAACACATATTTCTTAGTAATAATTAGCAAACATGTCTAAATACTGTGTCACTTTAAATGGATCTCATAATTATTTTCCATATTGGTGAGGGGGAATCGCTAATCTATGACGACCATTGAGTAGCTGTTTCAACAAAAGGCACTGAACTTTTTTCCGTTTATGTTTCACACCAAGTGTTACTTACAAAGAAACACAAATAATCCAAAAACTGAAACATTCGCTTCCTGAAAGTAACGATCCGTTTTCTATGTCTTACACTGATATAATGTTTTTCCAAGTTTCAAAAGCAAAAGAGCGAACTTATTATTTCTACTTTAGCGAACTCAACGCGTTAACGTGTCGTGACAGCTAGAATTCTCGGTGAAACAAAAAGATGATAGATTGAAATTTGAAAATAATATCGCATACCCGAGAAAGGAAACAAACAAGGAAAATATAATGCCAAAAAGATCGTGTTGGGAATTGGAAAGTGCATTAAATCAATTGTGTTTGTGTATAGTTTGTAGGATCATAATATTATTAGGAACCATAAGCAAGAGTAGTACGAAAATCATTTACATAAATAAAAACGAATTGTGGAAAAAGGAACTGTCCCAAAATAAACAAAGGGTGTTGCCCTTTATTTATTTTGAGCCTCCAGATCAATATTATTCAATTCAGCCTACAACAATACAATTATCGTTCCACGATTTCGAATACCATTCACATTTACAGCTTTACTATTAGTATTCTGAAAGAAATACTGTCCAATTACACCTCCTGATCATAATACACACCAAATAGTGATTCGTTTAGGTTGTAAAGGTTTCTCATTATTGAATCGTGGATTTTCCTGGCCCTAAATGAGGTAATTTTGTTTATTAACATTGCCACATACTTTAAAATGTGTTTGATCTGAAAAGATGATTTTTTGGGAAAAATCATCTATTTGTTCTTTGATCCAATGGATTGAATAATTTGTAACTTTAGTTGCTGTGTTATTTGAACTTTATATGCTTTTAGTGCTAATTCCTTTCGTAAAATATGCCATGTTGTGGGTTCGCTGAGTTCAAATTGTTGTGAACACTTTCACATACCAAATCAATAGGCTCTTGTGAACGATCACTATGACTATATATTGCTCTCCTTTTATCTTCCACCGAACCAGTTTCTTGAAATATTTGAAAAATTCCATTAATAGTGCTTTCAGATGGACGTTTGTGAAACATTTTGTAGCATGTACAAATTATCGGCCGCTATAGGTAAGACACAGAATCTTATTTGAGAGCACCCGGTATCCCACGGGACGAGGCCAAAAGAGTCTAACATTAAACCTCGAGCTGAGCAGACATCTCCACGCAGTACCCTTCCATTAGAGGTATGTAGATTAGCTGGGCAAACCATACTCAGGCTTATTTTTTCGATATTTTTGTAGAGGGTTTTATGACCCGGTGGTTGTAGAAACCGGTCAATTTAGGACCAAGTCGTTATAAAGCCAGTCATATTGGAGTCCAACAATTACCGAATCTGGTTATTGTTGGGGCCCGCTTTTTGCAGTACCCGACGAAGGCAGATTTAAGACCTTTTGGGGGCCTCCCCATTGGGGCACTGAATTGCTAGTAAACGATCTTACTAGTAACTGGATAGTCCAGAGGCTGGATAGATGAGCAGCGTTGAACATTAATACCGTATTCATCGTTTGTTTCATTTTGTATACGCCTGAGTTTAAAAGCGGTTAAAATATTTTATATGTTTTTGAGAATATTTAAATATGTAAAATCTCTGAAAAACAGGCAATTTGGTTGGGAAAATTCATCACACAACAATTTACTTGGAATATTATTTTTTCTACGACACACCAACAACAAACACATCTTTCTTGATAATAATTAACAAACATATATAAATAGTGTGTCATTTTTAATGGATCTCATAATTATTTAGCATATTGGTTAGGTGAATCTCTAAATAATGACAACCACTGAATGGCTGTTTCAGCAAGAGGTGCTGAATTTATATTACAATTTATTATAGAATGTTTTTTTCTGTTTATTTTTCCATCTAGTGTTATTTGCAAAGAAACAGAAACATTTCAAAAACTTAAACATTCGCTTCATGAAAGTAGCGATCCGTTTCCTCTGTCTTTCACTGATATATTGTTTTTCCGAGTTTCAAAAGCAAAAGAGGGAACTTATTATTTCTACTTTAGCGAACTCAGCTCGTTAACGTGTCGTGACAGCTAGAATTCTCGGTGAAACAAAAAGATGATAGATTGAAATTTGAAAATAATATCGCATATCCGAGAAAGGAAACAAACAAGGAAAATATAATGCCAAAAAGATCGTGTTGGGAATTGGAAAGTGCATTAAATCAATTGTGTTTGTGTAGAGCTTGTAGGATCATAATATTATTAGGAACCATAAGCAAGAGTAGTACGAAAATCATTTACATAAATAAAAACGAATTGTGGAAAAAGGAACTGTCCCAAAATAAACAAAGGGTGTTGCCCTTTATTTATTTTGAGCCTCCAGATCAATATTATTCAATTCAGCCTACAACAATACAATTATCGTTCCACGATTTCGAATACCATTCACATTTACAGCTTTACTATTAGTATTCTGAAAGAAATACTGTCCAATTACACCTCCTGATCGTAATACACACCAAATAGTGATTCGTTTAGGTTGTAAAGGTTTCTCATTATTGAATCGTGGATTTTCCTGGCCCTAAATGAGGTAATTTTGTTTATTAACATTGCCACATACTTTAAAATGTGTTTGATCTGAAAAGATGATTTTTTGGGAAAAATCATCTATTTGTTCTTTGATCCAATGGATTGAATAATTTGTAACTTTAGTTGCTGTGTTATTTGAACTTTATATGCTTTTAGTGCTAATTCCTTTCGTAAAATATGCCATGTTGTGGGTTCGCTGAGTTCAAATTGTTGTGAACACTTTCACATACCAAATCAATAGGCTCTTGTGAACGATCACTAAGACTATATATTGTTCTAATTTTATCTTCCACCGAACCAGTTTCTTGAAATATTTGAAAAATTCTATTATTAGTGCTTTCAGATGGACGTTTGTGAAACATTTTGTAGCATGTACAAATTATCGGCCGCTATAGGTAAGACACAGAGTCTTATTTGAGAGCACCCCGGTATCCCACGAGACGAGGCCAAAAGAGTCTAACATTAAACCTCGAGCTGAGCAGACGTCTCCACGCGGTACCCTTCTATTAGAGGTATGTAGATTAGCTGGGCAAGCCATACTCAGGCTTATTTTTTCGATATTTTTGTAGAGGGTTTTATGACCCGGTGGTTGTAGAAACCGGTCAATTTAGGACCAAGTCGTTATAAAGCCAGTCATATTGGAGTCCAACAATTACCGAATCTGGTTATTGTTGGGGCCCGCTTTTAGCAGTACCCGACGAAGGCAGATTTAAGACCTTTTGGGGGCCTCCCCATTGGGGCACTGAATTGCTAGTAAACGATCTTACTAGTAACTGGATAGTCCAGAGGCTGGATAGATGAGCAGCGTTGAACATTAATACCGTATTAATCGTTTGTTCCATTTTGTATACGCCTGAGTTTAAAAGCGGTTAAAATATTTTATATGTTTTTGAGAATATTTAAATATGTAAAATCTCTGAAAAACAGGCAATTTGGTTGGGAAAATTCATCACACAACAATTTACTTGGAATATTATTTTTTCTACGACACACCAACAACAAACATATCTTTCTTGATAATAATTAACAAACATATTTAAATAGTGTGTCATTTTTAATGGATCTCATAATTATTTAGCATATTGGTGAGGTGAATCTCTAAATAATGACAACCATTGAATGGCTGTTTCAGCAAGAGGTACTGAATTTATATTACAATATATTATAGAATGTTTTTTTCTGTTTATTTTTCCATCTAGTGTTATTTGCAAAGAAACAGAAACATTTCAAAAACTAAAACATTCGCTTCATGAAAGTAGCGATCCGTTTCCTCTGTCTTTCACTGATATATTGTTTTTCCAAGTTTCAAAAGCAAAAGAGGGAACTTATTATTTCTACTTTAGCGAACTCAACGCGTTAACGTGTCCTGACAGCTAGAATTCTCGGCGAAACAAAAAGATGATAGATTGAAATTTGAAAATAATATCGCATACCCGAGAAAGGAAACAAACAAGGAAAATATAATGCCAAAAAGATCGTGTTGGGAATTGGAAAGTGCATTAAATCAATTGTGTTTGTGTATAGTTTGTAGGATCATAATATTATTAGGAACCATAAGCAAGAGTAGTACGAAAATCATTTACATAAATAAAAACGAATTGTGGAAAAAGGAACTGTCCCAAAATAAACAAAGGGTGTTGCCCTTTATTTATTTTGAGCCTCCAGATCAATATTATTCAATTCAGCCTACAACAATACAATTATCGTTCCACGATTTCGAATACCATTCACATTTACAGCTTTACTATTAGTATTCTGAAAGAAATACTGTCCAATTACACCTCCTGATCGTAATACACACCAAATAGTGATTCGTTTAGGTTGTAAAGGTTTCTCATTATTGAATCGTGGATTTTCCTGGCCCTAAATGAGGTAATTTTGTTTATTAACATTGCCACATACTTTAAAATGTGTTTGATCTGAAAAGATGATTTTTTGGGAAAAATCATCTATTTGTTCTTTGATCCAATGGATTGAATAATTTGTAACTTTAGTTGCTGTGTTATTTGAACTTTATATGCTTTTAGTGCTAATTCCTTTCGTAAAATATGCCATGTTGTGGGTTCGCTGAGTTCAAATTGTTGTGAACACTTTCACATACCAAATCAATAGGCTCTTGTGAACGATCACTAAGACTATATATTGCTCTCCTTTTATCTTCCACCGAACCAGTTTCTTGAAATATTTGAAAAATTCTATTATTAGTGCTTTCAGATGGACGTTTGTGAAACATTTTGTAGCATGTACAAATTATCGGCCGCTATAGGTAAGACACAGAGTCTTATTTGAGAGCACCCCGGTATCCCACGAGACGAGGCCAAAAGAGTCTAACATTAAACCTCGAGCTGAGCAGACGTCTCCACGCAGTACCCTTCCATTAGAGGTATGTAGATTAGCTGGGAAAGCCATACTCAGGCTTATTTTTTCGATATTTTTGTAGAGGGGTTTATGACCCGGTGGTTGTAGAAACCGGTCAATTTAGGACCAAGTCGTTATAAAGCCAGTCATATTGGAGTCCAACAATTACCGAATCTGGTTATTGTTGGGGCCCGCTTTTTGCAGTACCCGACGAAGGCAGATTTAAGACCTTTTGGGGGCCTCCCCATTGGGGCACTGAATTGCTAGTAAACGATCTTACTAGTAACTGGATAGTCCAGAGGCTGGATAGATGAGCAGCGTTGAACATTAATACCGTATTCATCGTTTGTTTCATTTTGTATACGCCTGAGTTTAAAAGCGGTTAAAATATTTTATATGTTTTTGAGAATATTTAAATATGTAAAATCTCCGAAAAACAGGCAATTTGGTTGGGAAAATTCATCACACAACAATTTGAATATTATTTTGGAATATTATTTTTTCTGCGACACACAACAAACACATCTTTCTTGATAATAATTAACAAACATATATAAATGGTGTGTCATTTTTAATGGATCTCATAATTATTTAACATATTGGTGAGGTGAATCTCTAAATAATGACAACCATTGAATGGCTTTTTCGGCAAGAGGTGCTGAATTTATGTTACAATTTATTATAGAATCTTTTTTTTCTGTTTATGTTTCCATCTAGTGTTATTTACAAAGAAACACAAACAATCCAAAAACTAAAACATTCGTTTCCTGAAAGTAGCGATCCGTTTCCTCTGTCTTTCACTGATATATTGTTTTTCCAAGTTTCAAAAGCAAAAGAGCGAACTTATTATTTCTAGTTTAGCGAACTAAACGTGTTAACGTATCGTGATAGCTATAATTCTCGGCGAAACAAAAAGATGATAGATTGAAATTTGAAAATAATATCGCATATCCGAGAAAGGAAACAAACAAGGAAAATATAATGCCAAAAATCGTATTGGGAATTGAAAAATGCAATTAATCAATTCTGTTTGGGTATATCGGTTTAAATTTTCGATTGTATGATAATTTAATTTTGCTGAGCTAAAGGACGTAATTTAAAGGTTTACTGTTTTTTTTCTTTTTATTATTTTGGTTAATCTGGTGACAGTTATTTAATTGAAACGTCAGAAGCAGTAAGAATTGTAAACACACCGTTTTGTGTTTTAATTTTTTGTCTTGATTGTTTACAGAGCGAGGGAAAAAGGAAATGTTAAATATCAAATTTCCCCGGCGTCTCTCTGGTAGAGGTCTGGAATCATATCATAATATTATTGGGAAGTTTAGTTTAGTTATTCTGTGTTATACTGTGTTATACCGTGTTATATCGTGTTAAACCGTTTTATATAGCATTATACTGTGTTATACTGTATTATACTGTATTATTCTGTGTTATACTGTGTTATATAAGTTATTGAAAAGAAAATCTTAGTTAATTAACAAATACAGCTGGTATAAGTTGATCTGCAAAACATATAAAAATAGTATATCCTTTAGAGACTTTGGTCATCCATAGAACAGACAAATATTGCAAACGGACTTACTAAAACAGTGCAAAGATTATATAAGAATAACACTACAAACCAACATTAATTGAAACATTGATGTTGCCTTTCGCAAACTCTCTTTATGATTTATTCAGAATAGGCACATTAGACATGGAAAAGAAAATATAATGCCATGGGAATCCTTTTGAATAATGACTCCACGGTATAAACGTTATGCTTTGTAACCAGATGGTAATAGCATAACAACATTACGAAGATTTAAGTTACGTAACCAGAAAAATCTTGGAAGACTATACAAAATGGGAAAATAAACGCCAATAAAAAATAATATATGAGTATTAGATGATCTCGCACTATATAACTTTGTAAAATGGGAGTCAAATAAGGCAATGAGAATAATACAAATACTTAGGAGTGAGAATCTACTGTTGTAGATGTGATTTTGAATTAGACAATAGGAGACAAAAACACGTTAGAGGGAAATCCTATAACTGTGATGAACGGAATACTGTGAGATCAATCAATATCTAAAAGCAACAAACATTCTGAAAAGTATTGTTACGTATAGCAGCGTAAAATAAAGCAAAGTACAGAGGAACTGCTACTTATAGGCGAAGTGAATAGGGGACGGTCAGCAGGAAAATCTTAACAGAATACGAAATGAAAAAATTATCTGTTCAGTGTTTAATCAATGAAGGTATTAAAAATAATAAAAAATGCTGCCAATAACCAACAAAATCGTTAAGATAAAGTCCCTTAGCCAGTCATTTAAAAATCCGAGACCGTATCTAATCTCAATTGATTTATATGCTCTTTATAAACAAAAAAAACACCTTCCTCCATTAGTTATATCTTATTTTTGTCTCTAACTCTTTCTCCAGGTTGTCTTCTTTTTAATAAAAGGTTTCCATTTTGGACCGTCATCTTTTATCTTTTCCTTTCGTTAGGGATTATTGCCGTCGTGACACGTCAACTCGTTGGGTTCGCTAGAGTTGAAATAATAAGCCCTTTCTTTTACGTTTTATTGTTAGAAACATATTATTTCGCGAAAGTTTAAAGGAAACACTGGTTGGAATGTACATTACAGATCGTAGGGTTGGGTGTGGAAAGGTTTAGAAATGGCTTGCTGGGTTATTCCTGGTTTCTGTGAGAGCTCTAGCAATGGAGTACAAGGATGTTCTTCCACTAGTGCTTCTAAATCTTCATCCTCTCCATTTTTTGCCTGTCCCAGATGTTCAGCATCTTTTAAGTCAATATTTCGTGTTCGGAATTTTTGGAACCATTTCTTACAAGTTGTGTACCAAACAACATTAACTCACAAGACCATACAAATCATATCGTAGGCTTCCGCTGCATTTTTTTCTTTTAGTTGAGAGAAGAGAATAATGCAGTGCCTTAAATATCTTCGTATATGATATCGAGTTGCCTGAAAGCCTGATAGGAATTTTCTTAAGAGAAAGAGAAACGCTAATAGTTGGTGTAAATATTTATTTTTATCTCTTATGCAATTATCATTATTATTTATAACATGTTACCAACGTTGAGGTACTTAATGGCCTTCTAACAGGTGGTTGAATGGGGCAATCCATTCCCAATTGAAGCTCGGCCAACTTCCCAATTGAATTTCAATAATTTTTTCTGGGTCTTGATTGAAACGTATGTTTGTGTATTGTTATGATGAAACACGTCGTCTTTTCTGTTTGCTTATTCTTCAATCGATCTAATTGTGAACAGTAGGAGTTGATAATTTAGTTGCGTGGAAAAGGCCCAAAGTGTATGGCGGGTCCCTTTCAATCTCACCAAATGCAAAGCATGATTTTCTTTGGACGAAGGCCACCTTTTATCGTAATTAAAAACGTTAATTATTCCTTTAAATCATTATTCTAAGTGTCATATTTTAATATCTAATAGTAAATCTGAGCTTCTAGGGCACAAAATTGTTTCAGACACATCAGGTATCTATATTTTGCTTGATTGATATGTAAAAACTCTTGATAAGAAAAATCAGGAAGTGGAAACTTATCGAAATATTCCATTTTTTGTTGTTTATTCAGTACAGATGTTTTTTTTCCAGAGTTCATTAAAGTTTTGTCTGCGTGACACTACACGTAGATGTTCCTTATTCACAATTAGTTCACGTTGTTTTTAAAGAAAAATCTCACATTTTTTCACGTATGTCATGTCTTTCCGATAAAAAGTTAGTCTATTGCCGAATAATTTCGTTTCATAAACTACTTCAATTACTTCAAATGGACATGGTACAGTTCGGCAAGCCTTTATTAACTCATACCATTGATAAGGTAAGTCTATAGGAGTTTTGAGGTTAATCAGGCCCCTATTTTTGTCACATTCAAGATGTGAATGTTCTCTTATTGAAAAACTGATTTTGGTAGAATTAAGAAGTTTCAATGTATGAACAATGTAATGGATCAATCTTAAAATTGTGAAATTTTTGGTCTATACCCCACAAGAATCACAAAAAAATGTAAATGTTTGATTGACCTGTCCAGATGATTGAGAATAAAGTCTTGTAAAAATAATACAACTTTATCAGCTCCTTTCGTTCCGCATGTTTGTGGATATGAATAAAAATATGATTGTTACTTTGCTAAATCATGCATTTCATTTTTTATTTTCATTGAATGAAACCTTAGTCAATTGGCTCTTGTAATACACAATATTTGTTGTGATATTAGGTAAAGAAACAGTTTTTTGAAAATCTTTAGAGTTTTACTATGTTTTCTTGTTAGTTTCTTTCTATCATATAACACTTGTGCTTTTTTCTTGTGAACATTAGTTAATACAATCAGCTCCTTTAATTCTTCTACTTTGTTTTCCTGTTCTAGAGCCTTTGGTTTAACTAAATACATGTCACAATTGCTACACGTGCCATTCTTGTATAAGGAAAGTAAATATTGGACTTGGTATTAAATATAGTTCTGTATGACTTGAACGTCATTTAATGATCAGTAATCTGTTCAACATACAAGTCACACATGTCTTTAATGGACAGTTTCAAGCAGATAATCTTTTCTTCACTATGTAACTTACTTGACTAACTGTAATGTAAACTTAACTGTAATGACTATTTCACATCTTTGAAAGATATAATCTGGGCACACACCTTTGCCAAAATATTTTCATTCATTCGTTCATGGTGTGATGAATGACGCTCTCTTTAATCTTTAGGGGCTGTTTCAGAAGTTTTCGACGTTGAAGATATTCAAGTTTAGACGTTGTTATACCGTGGATGGAGATAAATGCTTTAGAGCACACAAACATGCCCTTATTTAGGTTGTCTATGTTTATTCTGACTTTGGTTATACATACGAAGAATGTATATACAAGCATAATGAATGCTATATCATGAAAGCCTCATGAAAATTTGCAAGTGTTTCATCATTTCGGCTTCTGCGACGTTCTACTCTATGCACATATTACAACACTTTGTAATGAATAAAAATATTTTAATATATCATTTAGATTCTGTTGCGATAAGATATCCAGACACTTATAAAGGGTCTTCCAAAAAGAGTTCGTTAGTAGACAGCAGGAGGTTAAGTAAAAAGGAGCGCTACAATACACAACAACGAATTGTCATTGTGAAAAATTATTATCAAAGTGGTGAAAGTTTTGCAGCCACAGTTCGCAAAATGCGTACAATTATGGACCATTGGAATGCTCCAACTGATGCCATCGTGAGAAGATTAATGAAAAAATTTGAGCAAACTGGGTATGTTAATGACGTGAAAACAGAAACACGCATTCATCTTGGTCGCTTGACTGAAAATATCATAGTAGTGCGTGCAAATGTTGAGGAAAGCCCAACCACATCAATTCGGCATAGAGCTCAGGAAATTGGTGTTTTCACAATCACTATGCATCGAATTTTAACAAAAGATTTGAAACTCAATGCGTACAAAGTTCAATTAACTCAAGAGCTAAACCCGGAAGACCATGGGCAACCAAGAGCGTTTGTTGATTGGATTTTGGAACAACGACAATTGGATGGTGATTGTTGAGAAACACATGCGTCCAATAAGAGTCACTGTTTGGTGTGCATTTTGGGATGGAGGCATCATTGGGCCATTTTTCTTCGAAAATGCGGTTGGTCAAGCATTAACCGTAAATGGTGTTTATTATCGTGAAATGTTAACTATATATGTTAGATTTCAACCGCATTTGGTTTCAACAGGACGATGCAGCATGCCATACAGCTAGAGAAACTGTTGAATGACTGCACGAGTCATTTCCTAGTCGTGTTATTTTCCGTTTTGGAGATCGGCACTGGCCGTCCAGATCATACGATTTAACGCCTTTGGATTTTTTTTGAGGTTTTTTAAAGTCACAAGTTTATGTGAACAAACTCACTGTTCTGTGTCTGTATCACGGAAATACCGCAAAATTTATGCCCAACAGTCCTTGAAAATTTTCTGAAAAGAGCAGGTCTATGTTAGCAAAGCCAAAGTGGGCATTTGTCCGATGTCTTGTTCCATTCTTAACCTCATGATGTGTACTTTATTATTCAATAAGTGTTTCAAACCTATGCCACACATATACAGGTTTTATTTAAAACTCAAAAACGGCGTTCTTATTGGAACACCCTTTACGACACCTTTACACCACCCTTTACACCTCTGCGCTCGTGTCAAGAAAATTTCAATTTTTTTCATAACGTTTTGATTTCTACCATATTTCTTTCTATTTTTAGAACATTTTTTATATTGAATTCGCTATTATTACACTCTGTATTAGTATGTAAAACCGTTTTTCACGCAAATATTTCGCAAATTCCACAATACGCGAGACTCGCCACAAAACTCATCTTTTATTTTTTGGCTGGCCGAAATGGACATTCCTTATTTTATTCAATTTTCCCGATGGACATAGCTTGTTATATACCTGTACTGTATAATAAAAAAGGACGTTTGTCTGAGACATATCTGGTTCTCAACGAAAACGAGTAATCGTTAATGAAAAAATGTGGCATTGGAGGTTTGTTGTCTTTACCTTTCACATATTTTACAAACATACAAGCGTTAAAAGAGCAACTACTTGAAAGTCCATACTAACTTTCAGGACAACTTGGTACCTCGTTTTTAAAACTGAAGGTTTTAAGGTTTTAAAATACCATTCGGTGAGAACAAATTCGGAATCCAATAAGATCTGCTGAAGATGTGCAAGAGCAAGGATTAAGGTGGATGAGGTGGAAGTGCAAGAGCCAAGGATTAAGGTGGATGCGTAACAATTTCTATAAAAAAGATGTTGTACACAACATTTTTATTTATTTACGATCTACTGCCATAATTAACTTTATCTAACTTTCACAGGTTTGTTCAATTTAGTTGTCAGCATTGTTAAGTTTTTTCTTTCGCGATTAATTAATATTCCCCTAAAATGGAAAACGAAATATCAATTTTACAATTTTCAACAAAGGAAACAACTTACTTCTGTTTTAGGCAGCCCTAATTGGGAACAAAACATAAACTTGTATCATAACAGTTTAAAAATTAATCTCCCATTAAAAAGAAAACAAACAGGGACACAGGCGTATAGATAAAAGAAGAACAAATACAAAGATTATGACTTTTTTGAAAAATTGTATCCAGAATTCAATCAGAACAAAAATCAATTGAGATTAGATATATATTTTGGGCTCTTAACTGGTTGTATTTCAACAATATTCTAGGTTATGTTAAAGTATTCGTATATTTTGTTGATGGTTCTTTAATTAAAATGTCAGAAACAGTAAAAATTATAATTTAAATTGTGTGCTTTGAAATTAGTTTTTTTTCTTGGTGCTCGTCAACTCGCTTTATAAAAAAACAAACTCTTTACATTTATGCCTAATTGTGGATGTTCTTCATTACGACACAATGTTTCCCGACAGAAATATTGTGCTGATAAATAAATCATGTCGGAAAAAATAATGGAACTATTAAATTTAGTGAAAACTACATGCGCCATCTAGTGAAACAATACATAATCTGAAAGCTGCATATCTCCTCTAAAAAACGAGACCGCCATCATCTGAATGGATCAATGGATTATCAAGTTATAGTGCTTAAAGTGACATTGCTTTTGTCACCTCGTCACGAAAACACGATGGAACAAACATCTGATATTAAATTTTGTTTCAAGCTGGGTAAAACTTTCACAAAAACATTTGAATTGATGAAAAAAGTTTATGGTGATGGGTAGTACAAGAGATTCCGAGATGGTCGTGATGCTTTGAAAGACGACTCAAAATGTTACTGGTGAATATTATCTGGGTGTTATGGTACGTTAGTGGAAGGGAATCGTTTGACTAATGACCGAATCCCCAGCGCTGGGAAGTTGGTTTTTATTGCACTATAATCACATAGGACTATGATTGTTTAGAAAAATTTTTGGCGAAAAAGACAAGTTTGTGTTCTTCAACATCCTCCGTATTCGCCTGATTTGTCTCCATGTGACTATTTCATGTTCCCGAAACTCAAACTGGCTATGAAATTAATGTTTTATTGTTTTTTTTTATTTAAAAAGTTCCGTTATTTTTCCGACATACTGTGTAAGTTAAGTTCAAAGTAAATTAACCATAAAAAATTCCTCTATACCAATTTAAAGCACATTCATATTAAGTGCACTTAATACACTAAATTTTGAATGTCACTCGAATTCGAATTCGAATCATTTGAATGTCTTTATTATCAACAGTGTAACAACAATTAATTGTTTATTTACTGACCAAAAGTTACACCATATCCTTTTCCCCGACGCAATAATTACATTTCTCACCACAAGCTTGTCATACATGGCCATACTTACCGAATTGAAATCAGCAGCGATGAAAGCTTGTTCGGCCCCAATAAACATCGTTATCGGCAAAATTAATATTTGATAAGGATTGGCGAGTTGTTTTAGAGTAACCGCCAATAGTCGGATCCCTGAAAGACCGCTGCCGCTGCCCTTTCTTCCTCTGTCGTATCTGAAAATTGTTAATTGGCGAAGTTTAGAACAATGTCAGAAGCAGAACGAGATAGTGTGGAGACGAAAGTTGGAGGGCGAATATTTCATGTATGGAATTGTTCTCATATTCCATAATGAATTTTATTTCCGAAATATTTCGGTAACTTGTTATCGGTTATGCCTAAATAAATACGTATAGTAGAAAGAGGCACATTATTTTGTGTATATTTAAAATAATCACACGCGAATAATTTATTAAATTATAATGTAGGGGAGAGTGGGGAAAACACGAACGCCGGGTAATCCCGAACGCAACAGTTCTAATATGTTAGAAAGAGATGACAGTATTTTGTTTGCCATCATCTTAAAAATCACAACAACAAGGGAGAAATGGACGTACGTACGAGTCAAGGTATGAATATTTCAAATTTT
>JARFXV010001074.1:225000-352500 GCA_031761425.1 Cosmopolites sordidus | reverse complement strand
AGGTCTTATACATTTTATCGTCCTGATATACCAGACAAAGGTTTCGAGGTAAGTCCCCTTGTTTGATTAATCATAATCTTCCTAAACCCTTTAAAAACTTATTAGTTTTGACATAGTTATTTTGAAAAACATTTGTCAGTGAGACATTGCTCCGAAAATGGAGTATCTTCCCTCCGATCAAGTGGAATAAAGTTAACCCTCTTGTTTATAAATCCACCTTTCATTAAAACTAAATAATGCTTCTCAAATATAATTTATTTAGTTTAACATTTACGCTGAAAATGCAATGATTTCTAAAGAAAAAGCTTGGCACCCGTCCCTGTAAGAATTACGATAATAAAACGTTGATGGAGTACATTAATATTGTAAGAAGTGGCCAGCTGTCTCAAAGAAGGTCCAAACAAGTCTATAGAATTCCAAGGAGAAGTGTAGTAAACAAATTTGGAAACTAACACCAGCAAAAATCCTGGGGGTACCCCCAGCATTTTCTACCTTTTCTATCTTCTTGCATCGGGGGAGTATGGATTTTCAGTTAGAACAGGACTTCAGGATGATAGTTATAACTTATCTCGATCAAACAAGGTGTAAAGTTTCTCGATTTAAAGAAAATATTCCAGTGCAGGAGTGGGTTGCTCTTTAAAAAAGGCAAAAAAAGTCTTGAAGTTTCTAAAAGATTCGCAACAAATAAATCAAAAAGCAAGACAGGCATCACTATCGAAGAACTCAAAGACTTTATTAACAATTTCAAAGCAGAGCTGGAAGAAGTTCCACCCTCTGATATTCTTAACATTGATGAAACTTGTCTAATTGATGACCCCGGAAAAAAATAAGGTTTCCGTCAGACGTGGGCAATAGGTCAACAAATGAATGATTGTTTGGATGCGTGTGAAAGCATTAAATAGAAATATGTAAGAAAAGCACGGTTTGAATTCACGGTTCATGATTTTTGCACGCTTCATTAGGCTCGGCTGCCATGTAAATAGAACATAGTTTAGTTTTAGAATTAGATTGAATAATTTTCTGATGATGCTAACTTGGTTAGCGAAACGCGCGTCGCGAAGTTTGAAAAAGAGATTTGGTGTTTAGTGGTATCTCTTTGAGTTTAGTGTTTCACACACTAAACTAAGAAGAATTGACCAAACATATTTTCATTAAAATCTCGACGCGTGTTTCGTCAAGCATATTGATTTGTTTGAGTTAAAAATGAAAATTCAAATTGAAATGAAGAATGGAAAGATTATTCCTGTGCATTCGCTTTATTATTAATTACTCCATATATGAACAAATTAGATTACTGAATCAACAACGAGCTTGATAAACGACATCCCTTCAATGCTACTTTAGCAAGTGCGATGTATAAGGTTCATAGTCGAAGAGCGAACAGGAATGTTTAACGATCCAAACTATAAGACCGACTCAGTGCAATTTAAAATGCGATTTCTCTCTTTAATCCTCCCCCGTCCTAAATCGGATCAATTTTTTCTGTCTCCGGTAAAATGCACTTGTCATTAGGAGGGAATAGAAATCCACAAATCCTTTAATGATCGTATTCTTTCATCTCGTCTTTATTATAAGATTTATCTCGATTGAAATCTTTAATGGTTTCAATATTATCAGGTTAGTTAGTTCGAATTAATGTCGATTTCCTTTGGTAACAATTATGAGCACAGTATTTGTGACATAGCAATTTTTGGATGATTATAGTGTAATTGGAAGACCCGAAAACAAATTTGTAAATTCAAGTTTTCTATCACACCCAGATTTTCTGTAATACGAAAATGTATACAGGGTGTCCCGAATTATATGGGTCAAATTTAACCAGCGTGATCTACTGCTAAAAATAATGGTACTTTATCATATAAATTTTTTTAATTTTTCTATTGGAACCTTCGTTGTGGAACACTAAATTCAGATATTTACCACTAAATACCGAATCATTTCAATCAAGTTCTCGACGCACGTATCGCCAACCATGTTAGCATCACCAGGTGATTCGGTGTTTAGTGGTAAATCTCTTTGAATTTAATATAAATCTTTGTCGAATAATACGTCCTAGTCCAAATGGGGCATCCTGAACGAACACGGTCTTTCACAAATATTTAATAATTTAAATTACGAAACGGTTAACAATAAAATTATAAGATGGTTAACTTGGGGCGCCGAAACCAACAGGTTATTTGAAAATTTAAACATTTTAATAACTGATTGTAGTCAAAGCATGTCCCAGCATATTATTATGTTGTAGATGTGTACTATAGTTATAATAATGAATAATTTAATCAAGAAAAAAAATAAAACTTAACCTACCAACATCCCACTGCACACACAGGCGGAGCGGGACGCAGAGCCCGCACAACACAAAAATTTACTCACCGTGTGTGGTAATTTGGAGTCCTAAATATTTTCGCCGCACAATAAATTCAACTAACACGCAATTTTTTTTTGGTGTGGACCCAGCTTAAAGCTTAAAAAACGTTAAATATATACAAACCTTTTGATTGAATCTACGAAAAACGCCACGGTTAAACTAGCCACGATCATGCAAGCCAAATAGATGCCGGCGATGGTGTGAATTTTTGATGTGGAGGGTGGAGTTAAGTTAGGAACAGCTTCCAGAGAGGTTCCTGGACAAAAGTTGGCACCACAAATGTCACCTGAATTTCTTTGCGGAGTCGTGTAGTTGGTGATAGCATTGAAAATGACGGAGGCGTTGTTCAACGTGGAGTTGTTGGAAGTGATGTCGGTGATTGCACTGTCTCCAGAGGATAATACTGAAAAATAAAATAACATACAGTTTACATTAAGAACCACCATTTTATACATCTCAGATATTACTTATTTTCAAGCCATGGAATCAATTAAAATATCGCTAACTAAAATCACTTTAACAAAATCAGCCAATATACCAGGTTTGTAAATAAAGAAAAGAGGCTGATGGCGTACCCTTCGATCTGGCAGCACTGTTGGCGTCTCCTTTACTCTTCTCCAACATATAGTGCATCTTCATTCATTGCTCTGGAGGTCCGTAGCAATTTTCGCCAACCGGATTTTTTTTTACATATTTTCGGAATGTATTAGTTCCGAAAATGCGAAAACATTTGGAGTAACAGTCTGCTGTCAAGTTTTGTTCCAAACTATACAAATTCTATTTTGAGGTGGATTAAATGAAAATGACTCTCATTTGGAACGGGGTTAAGTTATGAGAACGTTATTTCTCATAACTTAATTTAGACATCTTACTTTATTTACACATCTGGTATAATTCTCTGCATATATGTAATTTTGGAATTTTTTTCTGTAAATAGCGTGGTAGTAATTTAAATTTTTTGAGATAAAAACTAACTGTTGCAGGTTTTCCACGAAAATTAAATTATTTTGTTTACCAATCACGTGGGAATTACCAAGAAATATCTTATAATCACTTCGTGATTCACATACACCATACTTATAAAATATGGTAATTTTCCTTTTAAATCGACTAATTTTAGGCTATTAAATATTTATTTTTTTCTTTTTTTGAGTTTTTCGCCACGATCAAAAACTCAAAAAAAATATTAAAAATATCTGTTCTGATGTAAATAAAGAATCACAGGGTAAAAAACAAACGGAGACAAATTTCTCAGTAATTCTTTCCTGTAATAAATTAATAATTGTCAATGTATTGATATACACAAATTATTGTTACTTCCTATCTTTGCATTATATATAGAAATTAATATAATTTAGTTTTTAGATTCGTTTCGAAAACGGGAGGAGAAAACCTTCCGAAATATTAACGCTCAAAACTTTATATTTATTTTAGAAAATTTGTATATTTTTTAAAATTTTGTTTGTTACGCAAATTTATTACAGAAAAGATTCATTGAGAAATTTATCTTCGTTTGGTTTTTTGTTTTTTACCCAGTGATTCTTTATTTACATAAGACAGATAGTTTTTTGAGTTTGAGATCGTGGCGAAAAACCTAAAAAAGAAATATAAACACGCCACAATCATTCAGGCATTATTAAATATGGTGTTTTATTTTTATTTCCGGAACATTTTGGATGGAGTGTAGTCTCATCCACGAGGATCGTTTAATACTCACAATAGGCTTGTCTAGTACAGCACGTTTTAAAACTGAAAGATGGTGCTTTAAAATGATTATACGACAGAGCTGAGAATTAACAACCCTGAAAAGCTGCTGAGCTGAAAATTATCAACCCTTGGTTTTGTGCTTAATTGAAATTATCTCAAGAAGTCTACCGACTGGCGAGTGACCAACGTAGAAAACCTCTCGGAAGGCATCCAGCCTTACCCAGCCTCGAACTGGCGTGACTGAGGGGAGGTTCTTTGTCAGATTTCATACTGCTACCTAGAAACATTCACAAAAATTTTAGAAAAACTATTTTGCCTAATACGGGAATCGAATCCGCTCCACGCCAACTGCCGTATCGTCAGGCTGTCGCCTTAGACACCACAGCTAACGTGGCTCCTTTCTAATAAGTAGATAAGTGCAATCAAATATTATTACAAAGTTCAAAAATGTCATTACATTTGGTGTTGAAAAGTAACTAAAGTCATCGATGATAAAGAAGAAGAACAGAAAGATTTTAATTAATTTGATTTATTCCTATACCTATCTACCATCTGGTGTAAGGCTTAAGAAGAGAAAGAAGATCAATAAAAGAGGTCAAGTCAAAGCAGCAATTGCACAATGTTCCGTTAGGAAAATGTAAATCCATATTTAAATATTTCTAATAATACTGATTAAGTAATTAGCGATAATAACAGTTTACGACTAATTTAAACACTTTAGTAACTATATTCTAGTTGACGGGATTGATAATATTAATTCTACCGAGAAAATTACCCACTTCAAAAGGACGTCCCTGAGGAATTGACCATATTACAAGATTAATTTCTGATTAACGATAAATAATTTGGTGGGGATTTTTGATAGAACTGGCCCATAGTTTAGGACCGAAAGGCAATCGGGGACGAAGGGCTTTGTGAGAGTTATTTCGGGTATCTGAAATAATATTTCCGAAGGCCCGGAGACTTTGGGAGTGAGAAGTTATGTTCTTTTATTTGGAATAATAAGATTAAATTTATTGAGGTCAGCGTTGTTTTTGTTAACTTACATAAGGAGAAAAAATGCGTTATTAAATAGATGACCCCTAGGAGAAAGTGATTATAATGTAGTTAATGTAGACAGGGATTCCCTTCTTTTTATCAGTCATACCACTAAAATATTAAAGTTTTCTTAGATATAAGAAATAAATATATAATAAGGATGTACTTGTCATGTGGATCTATATTTTAACGTGACCTCTAAATTGATGAACCTTATAAAAGAAATAAGGACGATAAGAATCAGGCTTTTTATCTTGTGACTATTATAACTACTGCTTGCCTCTGGGGTAGTTAACCTTACGGCCCCTACTTTTGTTCTCTGATTTCCAGCAGTGATGGTGATCACGTCTAGGTTTGATGTTTTAGGTGCCTAGCACTTGGCACGGTTTAACCATACCTATGTGGTCTTTTGGTTACATTGAGGTTAATCGACTGATTTTGAAGTATTTCGACTTCTGATTTGACTTTCCCGCTCTGGACTCTACTGGGAGGACCAAATTCAGTAGAACTAAACGTAAAATTCGCTTGGGTTATGCCTGAGTCGTTGCTAGAGCGGTTATCGCTGTCGTTGGTGTTTGGAACGGAGATGATGATGTTCTCGTTCCCTTGTTCTGTTGTTGGTTTCAGGTTGTTGGTGCTGATTATTTTCTTGGTTATATGAACTCATGATGAATTGGCTTGATGGTGCTAACGACGTCAGCACATTTGTACCTCTACGATGTCGAAGTTAAAACTATCATCTGGGATAGGCAAAGTGTTACACCGCCTTTATTTACTGAGAGTCTCACCAGTTTTTGCGCGCCGACCCAAACGTTACCGACCGGGAGATAAATCCAGTGTTCCGCGCGGTGGAGCTGCTTCTAATGGTTGTTTTCGATTTTACCGTTGCGACTGTGAGTCCATTACCAACATCCATTACCATACCTGATTGACGTGCAAGCACGTCTGGGCGCCACAGTGTCTACCAGTGAACTGATAGCAATTGTTTTACATCGTGAGAAAAAAGGTGATTTTATAAGAGCCATTATGAGTATTAGTGGTGGATTTATAAAATCGAGGGAGCGATTAGGGACGCAGTTCTTAGTGGATGAGGTAGTATAAGAGCTAGGTTCGTATCGCTTTCAATCAAAAGGCGTCTTGAAGGTTCGGAAATGTTACTAGTAAAAATGATTCTAATGGGGAGTGGATAGTCAAGTTTCGAAAATAATCGTATTCAAAAATTTTGCTTCTACTGCTTTAAAAATGACCACTCTTGTCTTCAAGATTTCAACGGTCAATCTGTATCACCATACCCTTTCTTTATCACCACTTATTACGGATCACCATATTGTGGCTTATGTCCACATAAGCTTCCGTTATTTACACCGAATATTCCAGTATGGGGAGTGATTAACGAAAGAAAATTAGTAATTTCTATTATTCAAACTATTTTTATTTCAAATTAAAGAAATTGATTTTAAAAATATCAATCATCCACCATATTTTCCTGATTTAGCCTTGTCAGATCACTATCTCCATTGAACGTTCAGAAAACAACTGAAGGGACTAACATGCTATAGATTTGTGATTTACAAGAGAGGATGGGACCCGGATTCATTATTTTTTATCGCTCCCTTGTAATTTACGAATAGACTCCTCCCGTTTTTGATGTAGTCTTGTAGCGAGGCTAGTGTCATTTTATGATCACACTTATACTTATATCGAGATGATGGCTAGAAGATTTTTTTATATTTCACGGCCTATTTTGTGGTCTGTGTGGGATGATTCTCTCTCTAAACAGGTCCCACTGAAACCGGTTGCAAGAGTTGGCTGATTATTTCGTGGTATTATTTACATATATTTAAGTGTGTTCTATTTATAAATAATGTTAAGTTTAGGAAAGTATCCCACTGTATTTGAAAAAATTATTTATATTAGTGGTATCTACTTCTTACCTGCTGAGCTTATAAGATTTCCCCATACTTGTGAAAACTGATAGAACATAAAAAACACTCCGAAAAATCTAGTCACGACGATGTCCGAGGATATTCCTGTTACTTTCGAATACGCTTCAGATACGATGGTTAAGAATGTACACTTCGCACACCACAAAGGTCCACCACCGAATCCTACGGCAAGTCCTGCAGGTATCATTGTATAGAACTTGGGATAGAATTGAGACATTATGAATGGCATGTAGGCTACGAAGGCCAGAGAGATTGTCCATTTTGCTCCCAGCCATCTGAAAAATAATTTTATTTACATGAGTTATTTTCTCCGGTCAAAAAAAAAATGTTAGACAAAATAAATTAGATAAATTACACTGGCCAACAAAAAAAATATCCGTAAAAACTTTTTTAAACCAATTCATCTAAATATTATGTATTTTTGAGTGCTGAAAGCATATATGATATAAGTTTTTTGTTTCACCTACAGTTCTTTCACAATATGACATCGATTATATTTTAAAATAGGGACAATTTGATACATAAATAACAAAAAAATATACAGTACTTTTATTTGATAGATACTATTTGACAGAGGCTACAATTTTTACTTACGATAACATATTTTACTTCAATGTAAATATTTTACGTGCTTATTTTTTTTTGCTGTATTTCCTTTTCTTTATTGCTGTAAAGTTTCTTGTATAGCTTTTTCTCTGATGTGATGCATTTTATTGTTCTCTATGAAGTGACCAACACTAATCACCCATCACGTTGATATTCCACCGTCTCTGGTACCGTGAGAAAGACCCAGTATTGACAGTGGATTTGGTGCCGGAATGATTAAAACTGTTTTTGAATGCTCGATATACTGGTTCTAATGGTACATATATTTTTTTTAAATGTAGTTTTACATTTGGTACATCATTGAACACGGAGAAGGCTTCTTTTTCGTGATTTCTTTGAGTTCCTTCCAGTCACTCACGCATGATGCTCCAGCAGTAATCAGCCATCATGTGTTCATCCCATAGACTCTGCCCAGATGATTGTGGAAGTAGTGAAGTTTGATGCGGAAGATACATCCAATCTTTTTCAAATTTTCCAGCGTGTTTTGAACTAATTCGGGATAATTTTCGGACTTATAATTTCCTAGATATTTTTTTTACAATATTGATGAAAGAAAACCAGGCTACAGATTCTATATCATTAATTGAATGCAAGAGATTGTTCTCTTTCATCAAAAGCCTAATTTGCGGCATATCGAAAATGTCAGCCTTAAGTTTCTCCTTGCTCAAGCCAGGAAATTTCATCGATAAATAATTAAAATAGGAACCACCACTACTTTGGCACCCAATTTTATGTGCATTGTGCAATGGAGGCAACATTATTTCCTCTCTAGTAATTAAAGCTGTATTTATAATATTTTTTCCCAATTGTCAAGTCTTTTCTTTCAATCCAGTGTATTTTAATTCAATGCTCGCTTTTAGCTCTGCTATCCCACAAACGGAGAGAATATGGAAATTTTGTGTAGCCGCATTGTTGACCTAATAAAAAATGTTATTTTGATATCAAAGCATCTAACTCACGTATGATCATGGTACTTGAGTTTCTATATTTTTAAAATTAGGCAGTTGGTCCAGAATACAGGATTATTATTTATAGAATAATTAAACTTAAAGTTTAATTTCATTAAATTTAATTTATTAGAAAATATTACTACTTTGCACTTCTTTATATTTAATTGAAGCCCATTCAACCTACACCAATTATTAATTTTTTCTAAATTTCTCTGCTGATCCCCATTATCCTGGATGTATTTACAATTTTAAGATTTGAAGTTGCAAGTCATTTGCAAATATGAAATTTTCACAATCCAAAAGGGGAACTCTGCGGAACCCCTATATTATATACAAATGAGTGGTAGTTATTATAATTTACATAATATTGGCTGGTAGTGAGGTAAAATAGTAGGAATCTGCATAATTTGTCACCCATTCCAAACCGTTGAGCATTACTCAAAAGTGTAGTCGAATCAGTTCTATTAAAGGCTTTAGATATGTCCAGTCCATGTCAATTACATCGAGTTTTAATAAAGAATTTTCTTAGTACTTGCCAATTGTTAGGTAAATACTAGAGTGGGTTCCGTCGAAATGGTTGCATTTTAAAGAATCGTTGGTTAAATTTAAGAAAGCTATTTCTCTCACACCCTGTATATATATATATATATATATATATATATATATATATATATATATATATATATATATATATATATATATATACATATATATATGATCGAAAAATTGTGAACTGTGCCCGTAGAGAAAAGTATTAAAAAGCTAAGGAAGTTCACTGGTGCTTTGCCATCCAAAGCGCCAGCAATCATCTCCCAAGACCGGTTTCTGGCCTTAAGCCTTCATCAGTTGGGCTCAAGCTGGACACCTGAAAAGCGGATGAAGGACCGACTAAAGCCATGACCATTTAAATTGGCCATGTCGAATGGAGGTTGCATTTGGAAGGCTTACGGCCAAAAACCGGTCTTGGGAGACGCTTGCTGGTGCTTTGGATGACGGATGAAGGAATGGCAAAGTTACTGTTAGATTTTCTTGGACTGCGTCCAATGAGACAGCAGTAGCTGAGTGTATACACCCAACCGTTGGGTTCCACAATCTCATGTGGAACACCAAAACCCATGAACCAACAAAAGTGTACATTTAGGCGGAGACGCAGGTTGTGTGTTCACGCACAACCCAATGGTTGGGTGTGGGATGACACTCAGCTACTGCTGTCTCATTGGACCCAGTCCAAGAAAATCTAACTGTACATTATATATATTATATATATATATATATATATATATATATATATATATATATATATATATATATATATATATATATATATATATATATATAGAACTGAACTGAAGTGAACATAAAAAGGATAATTTTTCGCAATGTGGTCGTATCTGAATAAAATTTACGGCGGCTCTATAAAGCCGAGCAGATTTTAATTTTGCACTGAAAAGACTTAGATAACTTGGAGAACAGGCAGACGGAGAAAATGTTTTGGTTGTTTTATGTCCTCGTAAATTCAGATATGGAGATTTTAAATAATTATCTTTTAAGTAAGCTTCTAAAGTATGAAACTGTGCAAAGTATAATGACAGTGTTCTAAATTGGACTTTAAAGTGGTATTTAATAGTTGAGAGTATATTTTATTAGCAGTTTCGTAATTTAAATACTTGAGGTTAGCTGATGATTGTTAAAAATTGTATAAAAAATTGACCTTGACTATGCACCTCATATGCACTTATGTATAAATATCATTCGTACTGTTAAAGTGACTCTTTGGATATTGTTAATATACTTGAAGTGGAGATGTGTTAATCATTGCATTGGCGTTCCAATGGACGTAAACCTTAGAGATTTCGGTTTGAGTTAAAATTTATCGAGACAGTGTTATTTAATAGAACTAATTCATTTATTGTTAGGTAACTGTCCTTGATATGTGACAGAAATTGTTAAGTGCGACTGAATTGTTAAGTTAAAGTCTTTGGGAATTTATTTTCTGATTTTTTCTTTGTCTTTTTCTTATATATAATCTTAAAGCTGTATATTTCCTCTATAAAACGAAATGACCATAATTACATACGCTTACAGTGACAGTATCTTTTGTCGCATCGTCACAAAAACACGATGGAATAAACGGCAATTTTTTTTTTTCAAGCTTGGTACAATTTTTAGAGAAACATATAAATTGATGAAAAAGTTTATGGTGATGATTGCTTAGACCGTACACGTATGTTTAGGTGGTATAAGAGATTCCAAGACGGCCGTGATTTTTTGGAAGACGACCCCAAGGCAGGCCAGCCAAAAACAAAAAGTTGGTGGAAAAAGTGCCTGAAATGATCGCCTAGGATACGAATGCGACTATGAGATGGATAGCGGAGGAATTGAAGAAGTTAAGTTAGTTTCTATTGCACGATAATGCACGATCTCACTAGATCGTCACAGTTCATGAATTTTTGGGGAAAAACAAGTCTGTGCACTTCAACATCTGTTGTATTTGCCTGATGTATCCCCTCGTGACTATTTCCTGTTCCCAAAACTTAAACTGGCAATAAAAGGAACGTTATATGACAGTGTGAATGATATAAGTCCAAGAAGTCAGGTCGAAAATGTTAGCAAACTCAACGATCTTGTAGGAAAAAGGAGGGTCAATTGAACTACAGGACAATTGAACCAGTCGACTTAAAAATTCGATAAAAATAAAAAAATTAAACGTTCTCTTAGAATTATCTTCTAACATGTTAACACCTGATTTCCCCAACATTTACACTCATTGTGATGATTTAATTTTGAAAAATTCAAACTTTTTGTGTTTATGAACATGCAAATTGTTTGTTTAGCTCTCGACAAAATTAATTTAATAATATTTCAATTTTTAAATATAATCATAAAATTTCAATTGTAATGCGTCCCTCCATATATCTATATTTTACTATTCCTAACTTGATTTATAGCGAAATAACTTATTATTTAGTAATTACCACAATAAAATCAGATGGGGTCAATTAAATCATCAATCGTAGGGGCGGTTGAACTATCGAAAGCATCAAAGTTGCCGGCGCATTTCTACCTCACACGAAAAATATTTATGTAGATAAACAATGTAGCATTTGTTATTGTGATTTTTTGTAGTGAATAGTTTGTTCATAAAGATTGACATTATCCAATAATTGTGGTAAGTAAAGAAAGATCGAATTATTATTGTCATTCAAAAACAACAGTTAATAGTTAATTACTTTGTTCACATAAACTAATTTTTGCCAATAACAAAATGATGACACTCAATGTATAATAAATGTTTTACAAATTTTTTGACGTCAGCTACAATATCGAATTAATATACCAATTAAATTAAATTTTATTTTTTTATAGGTATTGTGCCGTGGTGAAGCATCCAGTGAAATCTACGAAACGGCCTGTAAAAGAATTTTGGAATCTAAAGAGACAATAAGAAGTGTTGCTAAAGTATTTCATCTTTTTTACACGACATTGCGGCGATATCTTATGAAATTTAAGAAAGGTGAAAATCTGAATATTAGGTACCATCTTCACAACAAGTTCTTCACGGCTGAACAAGAACAAGAACATTTATTAGTCGACTATTACTTAACATCTGCTAAATTATTTTATGGATTAACAACGGTTGATTTAAGAAAGTTGGCATATCAATTTGCTTTTCAAAATAATATATCGTATGCCTCATCATGGCATAATAATAAACAGGCTGGTAGTGAATAGTGTAAAGATATCATAAAAATACATCCGGAGATATCTATTAGAGTTTTAGAAGCTACAAGTCTTAATATAATAAACCTAATGTTAATGTAATAATAAGTTCTTTGGAAATTTAAAAAGTGTCGAGAGAACTTTATTATATTTCTATCGTTTCCTCCACACATGTCTCATAAGCTACAACCACTTGATAGAAGGGTATTTGGTCCATTTAAGCACCAGTTTCAATATTGAATCCGATCGTTGGAGTGGAGATCATCCCGGGGTGCGTATAAATATTTATGACATTCCAGCAATAACTGCGGCAGTAATTTCATCAGTAATACCAGGAAATATAAGATTCAAATGTACTTGTATTTACCCTTTTATGCCAAATATTTTTTTCTGATAAAGAATTCCCACCTGCTACTGTTACTGACATGCCACAACCAACTCCTTTAAATAAAATATCTGATCAACCAGTAGAGTCATTAAGTAATAATCTAATCAACAATAAGAATAACAGTCTTCAATTACAATTAGCCCCTCAAAATGATTCAATTTCCTCTGCACTCGGGTCTGTTGAACTACTTGAAGGAGTTGTAGAATTATATATGGGGTATTCCATGCCAAATCGACCCCCTTTGAACCCGACCCCTTTCGATTTCGTTGAATCTTTTTTGTCCTTCTCTTTCTACCGCCCCAAAGACGTTTCTCAGAATTTTTAAAATTTTTTACCCAACCTAAAAAAAGTTAGGGGTTTTTGAAAAAAATTGCTCTTATTTTTCAAATAGCCAAAACTTTTTCAAAATTTGACCTATTGGGGCGTTTTTTTTTTACTTTTTGTTTCTACATACACTTTTTAGAAAAAAATACGAAAAAAATTTAAAATCAAGTTCTATGAAATTTTTCAGTTTTTTGAAAAAAAAACGTCATTTTATAGTAGTAGATAAATTAGAAAAGAATTCGCTGAATAGATAAATTGCTCTCCTTCATAGAACGTGACAATGTGAACTTTTAATAAACATTAGAACATATGATAAATATTTAGGTTATATTTTGGATCTCCATATAAAGTATCTAGTGAACTGACAGTCGGTCAGTTTGTGATTGTCAAACCCCCTAGCTTATCGATCTAATTATTGTGGTAAATTCAAATACTATTCATTTCAGCTCCAAATATCTTATAATATATTTGAATGGGAATTAAAGATCGCGAAATCATTGATTGAAATTTATTTTACTGTATAAATAAAGTTTTTAAAATAGAGAAAGTGATAATGTTTGAAAAATTAAAAAAAAACATTTCTTTCAATTAAATAAAAAAAAATAGAAGGAAAAGTCGGCCCACTCCCCTTTGCACAAGAATATTTAGAGAAAAAATGAGAGAAAAAATAATGTCGGAATTCGAAAAAAATCGTTTTTTTCAAAAAACTGAAAAATTTCATAAAACTTGATTTCTGATTATTTTCGTATTTTTTTCTAAAAAGTGCATTTAACAACAAAAATTGAAAAAAGAACGTCTCAATAGGTCAATTTTTGAAAAAGTTATGGCTATTTGAAAAAAAGCCATTTTTTTTAAATCCATAACTTTTTTTGGTTTAAAAATTTAGAAATGGGCACAAAAGTTTCAGCGAAATCGAAAGGGGTCGGGTTCAAAAGTATATATTTTTGAAATTATAATCATTTGTTCGGTAATTTACCTATAGGAAAGGATAAAGCGAATAACAAACTACTATATTATATAAAGAATTTTTTTTTTCTAAATTTAATTAAAAAAAAAGCACAAAAGTATTTTTGGTTCAATTGACGCCCTCTTCCCTACTAAGCAACACACTTTGTAAATATTATTGGAATATCACTTGGATCAATTCACTCTATTTTGAAGAAAAATTTAGGTTTGTTCCGAAAAAACTGAATATTGAAATTGTTGAAGAGCTGCTTCCTTTGGATGAATTACCGGCGACGAAATTAGTGATCATGACTCAAAATCTAAGCGAGTATCGTGCTAAAGGTGAAGCAAAGCCAAAAAAACACCTCAACTGCAATGAAAAACCAAAGCCACAGTATTTTATTCTTCCCTTTATTCTTAGTTTGATTAAACCTGGTCCTACGCAGAAAAATTACTATATGTTATTGAGAGCATACCATTATATGTTGCAACAAGACAAATAAGAATATTTCTCACGTCTAACTGTACCATACTGAAAAATGTGAACCGATCCGTGGGCAACGCAGCAGAAAATATAATATAAATAACGCCATATGACTTACCTGATAACAATAACAGGCAGAAATATATTGGAAAGTATCAGAGATCCGTATATGGCCGCCAACGTAAATGTCCCCAACGCTGCTTCCGAATTGATGGAACTTTGAAGGTTGGATGCTCCCCAGAAGGCCGTAAAGTGTATCATGAAGGCGAATCCGATTACCAGGACGTTCTTCCAGATCCTCCACGATTCGTGCGGTCCGAAAACAGGCGTGTCGTTGTCTTCATCTTCGGTTTTTACCCGTTGGAATTTCGAGTCCATGGCAGCTTTGTCTCTGTAAAATACACAATTACATATTAGTATTTATTAATCTAATATTTTCCATCAATTGTTCTATTGCAACGTTCGGTGCGAAACACTGATCCAGTTTATAGACCCTCATTTCGTTAATCATTTAAGCATCATCAGGAGATGATTTAATCTAACATGATTAGTGAAAAGTGCGTCGAAAAATTAAAAACAAGTGATTGGTTGTTTGTGGTTGATCTCTTTGACTTTAATCTTATTTAGTTTAGCTTGATTTTAAAATTAATAATATTCTAATCAAAAAGTTTAGGACTAACAGTAATTGTATTCAGACATATTGTCCAAAATTGCTTTGAAGACTGTCATGCTATCATTCAGATAATCTCAGGGGTAATTTTGTTTATTCTTGATACCCATAGATTCGTTATAGTGCCTCATTGTTAATAATATTTGACATTTAAATGTTATTGGGTTATGGAATACAACAATGCAGTCCGAACCTGTATGTAGTTGCCTGGTAAAATTACCAGTCAACACTTTTTTAGAGATCCTCGAAAATTAAATAAAAACCAGAGGCGTGGATGAAGTACGGCTTTCGGAGCGTTACGGAGCGTACGGCTTTCGGAGCGTTACGGAGTGATTTTAATTTTAAAAGTTTTAAGGACTAGTAATGTGGTTAATTTATTTTAATATATGATAATTAACTGTATTTTTAAATACAGGTACGACTAGATGAAATGTATCTCGTTTGATTACTAGGAGAAAAAAATCATCTACGTCTTAAGACCGGATATTTAGTACGATCAAGTAGAGAGAACTTTGCTTTTCTCTCTCTCTTTTTTCTCTTTTTTTCTCTTTTTTCTTTTCTCTTTTTTTCTCTTTTTTTTTCTCTTTTTTCTCTTTTCTTTTTTTTCTCTTTTTTCTCTCTCTCTCTCTCTCTCTCTCTCAGAGAGAGAGAGAGAGAGAGAGACAATAGAGGTGACAGACTGGTTGACTTTGCTGAAGGACAAGAACTCTATATTCTGAATTCGTTTTCAAGAAAAAGATCAACAGAAAATGGACATGGAAAAGTCCATCTGGACTCACAAGTGAAATTGATTACATTACGTCAAACGATAAAGTAATATTTTGCAATTGTACTGTCCTTAACCATTTTAATGTGGGAAGTGACCACCGAATGGTACGAGCAAAGATTAAGATAAACTGCCGAAAAGAGCGCAAAAGAATGATAAGATCAAAAAGGAGCAAAGTGGATTCTGGGAAGCTGCTGGAGAGGGGCAGAGATTTTGAAATTGCTTTGTGGAATCGCTTTCCTATGTTGCAGGAACCGGAGGAGATGGAAATTACAGACCACTATGAAGAAACCGCCAACAATGTGCTTAAAACGGCGGTTTCAATAGCACCAGAAGATAAATATTTCAAAGTGTCAAAAATTTCCAATGAGACCATTAATTTAATGAAAAAACACCGGACAATGAAGAATGCAGACAGTCCTTTTAGCAGGGTCGAGTACGGTTAGCTTTGCAAAACTATAAGAAAACGTATTCGAGAAGAAATGCGTCTATTCAACATGCAGCTTGTGCAAAAGACTCTGGAAGAAAACAGGGGAATTAACAGAACTAAGCAGAGGCTAAGAAAGAAAAGGACACGAATGTTTTCCTAAATGCGTGAGGATGGTGCAATATGCAGGGAACGGACGGAAATGTTAGAGGTTGTCCAAAAATGTTATTCAGGGTTGTATGAGGACCAGAATCAAGTAACAACAGCAATGTCCACTGAACAACAAGTGCCGGATATCCTGGAAGAGGAAGTGACAAAGGCTATAGACTCGATGAAAAATGACAATGCTCCAGGAAAGGATAGTATAATTGTGGAGATGGTAAAAGCTGGTGTTCGGACTTTACATAAAACACTAGCAAAATTATATACAAAATGTATCAAACGACAAGAAGTACCCAGCTTATGGAAAAATGCGGAGGTAATTCTTTTACATTAGAAAGGAGCACGAGAAGATTTAAAGAACTACCATCCAATAAGCCTCCTATTAGTGGTGTACAAAGTTTTCACCTAGATAATATCCAAAAAAATACTAAGAAAACTTAATGACGCACAACCAAGGGAGCAAGCAGGATTCAGAAGTGGATTCAGTACAATGGCCCACATCCAGGTTCTACAGCAGGCCATAGAATAACATAACGAAGAAACGAAGAAAAACATACACTATGCCACTGTACTTGGCTTTTATCAATTATAAAAATGCATTTGATTGTCCGGAAGGTGGACCGACGCGTTAAATGTGGCTGGCAGGCTCAACATAGTGTTCAAGAGCAAAATACCAGTTTGTCTGAAAAGAAAAGTCTTTGATCAGTGTGTCCTGTCCGTTATGACATACGGAAGTGAGACCTGGACACTCACATCATAGTCAGTTCAAAAACTTCGAGTAGCACAGAGGGGAATGGAAGGATATATGCTTGGCATTACCAGACGGGATAGAAAGACCTGCACATGGATCAGAGAACGAAGAATAAAGCAAATGAAATGGAAGTGGGCAGGCCATGTAGCGAGGCGATGGGACGAAAGATGAACCAGGGCGGTCCTGGACTGGATACCGCTTGATCGCAAATGTCCACGGAGAAGACCGAAAACTTGATGGACTGATGACATTAGTAAGTATATTGGACCCGAATGGCAGAGGAGAGCTCAGGACCGCGAGAGTTGGAAGCATGCTGAAGATCGGTTGAAGGAATGACTAAAGCCATGATCATTTAAATCGGTCATATCGAATGGAGGTTGCAATCACATGCAGCCACGCCATCCTGCGGTAAACGGTCGCAACAGTCAGACTGTGCGAAATCGTACCGGACTCATCTAACCTCAGGTATGATTGAAAAATTGTGAACTGGGCCCGTGGAAAAGTATTGAAAACGGGTGAACTGCCTTAGCTTTTCAATACTTTTTTCCATGGGCCCAGTTCACAATTTTTCGATCATATATATATCTAGTAGTCAACAATAATAAGACTAATTACTGTTAAGGATGTGGCACTTATTCACAACAGATGTTGAAAAAGACCCCCATTCATCTCAATATATCCTCTAATTATTTTCTTCATAGAAGATCTACCAGACCTGCCGAAAATACCGGGCTTATTTTTAATATAATCACAGGCAATAAATACACGTTGTTGCATTTCCTATACAGTGCCAATCGGGATAGCATAGAGCAATGCCTTCAAGTATCACCACATAAAGTAATCGAGGGGATTTGAATCTGGAGAACGTGGTGGCCAATGCACTGGTCCACCACATCCTATCCAACGTCGTGGATATAACCGATCGAAATGCGCTCTTACATTTACAGAGAAATGAGGTATGCATAAACTGATATAAGCATATCATTTCATATCATCACCATAATCTGAACTGATATAGTACATCTTTCATTTGGTCCATCAAATAGTTTTCCAAGAAGTCCAAATAGTTGTCTATGTAAACAGTTGGGAAGCACAAATGTTTCTTACATTTACAGTAAAATGAGGCGTAGCCTCATCGTGCATTAACTGATATGGTTTAATCTGAACTGATATGGTACATCATTCATTAGGTCCAGCAAATAGTTCTGCATGAAATCCAAATAGTTGTCTATGTAAACAGTTGGGAAGCCCGAATGGTTCAATCAAAAAATTTGCTAGTATCGTGGTGTCCATAGAATATTTATCCTGATGCCCCGATTCGAAAAATTCATGTGGATTTTGTTCCTGCCACACGTAAGTATTGTGACAATTAATTATTTCATTGCTTCTGAACATAGCTTCGTCTGTAAAGAAAATGTCCATTGGTCCCTTAACCATTGACAAAATTGTATTCTTTGTGGCCGCTCATCAGGCTTTAAGGCTTGAACTTTCTGCAAATTATATGGATAGAGTGTTTGCTCTCTAATAATTTCCCACACGGTACTTTTAGGAATGCTTTCTTGAACAGCAATTCGTCTGACACTTATTTCTGGCTTTTTTCTGTTACATTTTCTAAAACTCTTCCGGGAAAAGTCTCTGCATAAAATCTTCTATCTGAACACGCATTTTGCAGTTTAAAAATTAAAAATGTATGCTTTATTGCGTAAATGGTTCAGTTTTACGAAACGTCAAAGATAAATATTAACAGTGACAGCTGCCTACTTAATTATTAAGATGCATTTCGATATCCATATAATGGTACATCAATTTACAAAAATTCAGTTTTCTGGAAAACGTTCTGTCCTAACGAGATTAAATAATAGGACCTTTCTTACGTAAAAATCTTTGCGACTCAATAATTTGATTTAAAAAAATTAAAAAATATTACAAACAAAAAGTTATGGCAACATCTACCAAGGAGACGCATCTCTATGTGACGCCTCTGTCTAAAGTATTCAATTATTAACACAAGAAACTTTTTTCCATTCCAACTTATAGAAGTATACTGAATTTGACGACTATAGCATAAACCGTTTCGAAAATATTGCGAAAAAACCATCTTTAGAGTTCCCCTTTTAAGGCGTTCTAGCCCCTTTAAGAAGTAATTTTTGGGGTATGTTTATAAGAACTTTTTTATGTTTTAATTCCCATAGTCACCTTCCAAAATATTTCGACGTCATTTTCGAATAACCTGTATATAAATATGTATTTTTTCTGTCGAGGGGATCAGGCAATCTTGTAAAGGCATTTTGTTCTATCTTCAGTGACATAGGAGTGTCGGATTCATAGAATATTTTCTGCTCATGGCCTGGGAACCGTCGTTAAGTATTACATCAAATAATTATTTGAAGCTAATTTAAAAAGTCACCTTACTTTCATATCATAATAGAATATTACCATTTTTCTTTTTTGTCACTTAACTGATCTTGATCTAAAAACGACAGTATTCTAAATATTAAAAACTATCGAATTTTACTCCAAAAAAGAGTGTAAAGGAGGGCCTGTTAAAAAAACGCCTATTACTATTCAAATTTCGCGCCCTTAAATCATCATTTATTCCATAATCCTAGAAGAAATAAATATACACTGTTGTAATACCAATATGTGGATCAAGTAAAGTAAGAGCCAAATATCATTTCTATGCAGCTTTATGGCAAGTCCGCAAATAACATTTCATTCGTTTTGACAAAAAGCGAGAAGTTGGGCGTTGGTATACTGACCGAAAAACCGGCTCTTGAACTCGACGAAGATTTCTGAGGGGTTTCTTGACCGGACATATTCAGTCGACGACCGGCTTTTGACTTTGATTGCCATTCGTTTGCGAATATTTTTGCACGCTTAGGCGATAGAAGGTCCCAAGCAGTTGCAAGCATTTATTTGACAAAAGTACATTCTGATTTTATTGTAAAACTAGTTTTTATATGGCTTTTATGTAGTTATTAGGGGGTCTTTCAAATTGAGTGGTTTTTTAAATTCTTGAATAAATCAAAGAATTTGGGTGGATTATTTTTTTTTTAATTGACAATTGAAGCATCAAGTGAAGCAGTCAAATGATTATCTCTTGTTTTGTCAGAATTTGGATGACATTTTCGCATAACCCTGGCTCTATCTCACCAATAACTCGAATAATTTCATCCTTTAATTCAGTAATCGATTATGGATTGTTCTTATAGACCTGTTTTTTCACGTAACTCCAAAGAAAATACTCCAACGGTATCAAATCACATGATCTTTGTGGCCAATTAATATCACCGTTTCTTGCAATAACTTGTCCAAGAAATTATTCCCTCAATAAATCAATTGTATCATTAGCAGAGGTACAGTGCTATCCTGTTTGGAAGCACATATCCTTCAGATCAACGTTATTCAATTCAGCCTACAAAAATACATTTATCATTTAACGAAATCCAACACCATTCATAGTTACAGCTTCGCCAGGAGTATTCTGAAATAAATATAGCCCAGTTACTCCATCTGAACACAATGCACACCAAACAGTGACTCGTTTGGGATGTAAAGGTTTTTAATGAATCAGTCGTGGATTTTCCTCACCCCAAATGCAGCAATTTTGTTTATTAACATAGCCACTAATTTCAAAATGAACTTTATTTGAAAAGATGATTTTTTGAGAAAAATCACCATTTTTTGACCCAGTGGCTTTAGTTCCTGTGTTATTTGAACCTTATTTTCCTTCAGAATTAAATCCTTTCGTAAAATATGCCATGTTGTGGAATCACTGAATCTAAATTGTTGTGAACGTCGACTAATGGAAATTTCTGGGTCTTCAGCATCACTCTCATGTATCAAATCAATATACCTTTGCTACATTGCTTTCCTTTTCTTGAAATTGTTGAACAATTTGATTGATAGTGCTTTCAGATGGATGATTGTGCAAACCCTAGATATCACGTCATTTTTTAAAACCATTTTTTATTGGACGCTCATTTTCGTAAAATAATTCAACAATTTTAACGCGTTGTTGTATAGTATACTTCTCCATTTTTATAAGTCTCACACATTATACTTCTGAAATGAAACTAGATCCAGGTAAATTCACAAAGCCATCTGTATTTTATTAAATAATACAAAAACTGCTCAATTTGAAACACCTGTTATATAGTGACAACAGTAGATTGAGTGTCACTGTACGAGGTCAGTAAATATAATGAAAGTGTTATTTTATAATGTTTTTAGGCAGTTGGGGCTATGAACAAATTATTTTTTTGTCATAAATGGAAAGATCATATGTAAATTTAATAACAAGACTTTTTTTATTTTTTCCTTATAATTTAAAAGTTATTTCAAATTGAAAAGAAATTTTTCAACCTAGTACCAAGGACGTGCCGGCAGTTCCCAAAAAAAAACCGAGCGCATGTGACCTCACAATGTTAAGAAACTTAAACACGAATGTCAATATCGGGTCGGCTAGGAACAATTCGAAAGTTATACCGAAATTTTCTTTCGCGCCCTATCCGAAAGGACGTTCCGGGAGTCCCGGGCAAATAAAACAATTTATCGATCTAAGTCATTGTTCTATAGGTTTAACCTATATGTTTGATTGTATTTTTTGGTTAGCTAGCGATTTGAACATATATTTGTTTTTAACTGTTATTCGGCTTTCGGTACTTTGTTCGACGTTATGCTCATATATATTTACATAAAGATATCGAGGCTCAACGGTAATTTCAGAATTAAATATTTAAATTAGATTAGACTTCCTTTTGTGTTTTGTATTCGTTTTTATAATTTTTATTTACATTATTTAATTAAGGGAATTAATTAATTAATGTAAGGAAAACAAATTAACGTGCCAAATTTTTAGGAAGGAATATTCCTGCGGGCCCACGAATAATCTACATGTAGCAACACAACCTAGGGTAGTAACAATGAGAAAGCCCTACAGGATCGTCTATTTTGTAGGATACGAATAATAATATTCAAGACAGTAGCACAGTAGTGGTAGCAGTACCACACTAGTGGTAGAAGAAATTTCCACTACCAATTTGGAATCATATGAAAAGTTTTATACTTATGAAAGTTTTACAGGATAATCTCATTTGTAGATGGTCGAATTTTATGTGACTAAAAGCTTTCCACTCAAAAAAAAAGGGTTAGGTGCCTTATTTTATTTGGGAAGTCTCTGTCTGGTCATGCATTATAGATAGTTAGCAGCTGGATTTATTTACATACGCAAATATTATTAAATTAAATGCCTAATATGGCGGTTTGTAAAACATGTAAGGCGAAAAATCGCAGTCATTTTAAAAATATTGAAAACCTTCATTAAAGCAATAATGCAGTATGAGCCGATTTTTTTTTTAAATATTGTTAATAGAGTTTAGTGTGGTGGTTTGAAATATCGGTGTGGTTTTAGCAATATTGCCAACTTATATGAAAATAATCAAACTATTAAAAAAAAACAAATGTATATAAATTTGGGTGGTTATTTTTTATTTCTGAATTTATTAATTCAGTAGTAAATTATTAATGTAGTTCATATAGTATAATCTACTGTAATATATTATCCATATTAGCCTCGTTGAAGAAAGTTTTATTATGTATATTTAACAGTGTATTCAAAAATATTGTTTCACTTCTTGAGGATAAAAATATAGAATTAATTAATCGGCCTTCGGTTAGTTCTGGTAAAAAAATTATCGCAATCTAAGGTTTTAGAAGGCAAACGCTTCTCTACGTATTCATATAAAATGCCTCACTATATTGTCTTTTATAGACTATTGTTATCACTGCTGTGTAGCATTAGTGATTTTACAATCACCTATAATATCAACATACATTTATTGATATTAATTTAAAAATATTAATAACTAATTACATTTAAAAACAAATTTACTGTTATTATAGTAACAATATAATTTAATGTTATAAATCTGTGACCATAAAAATATTCACTGCAGGTATATTATCAAAATTAGCCTTTATCAACCTTCTGTCACACATTATAATAATAATAATATTCAGCTCTACAGGCCTAGTGGCCCTTGGCTTCGAGTTCTTTCACTCTTCTTTTCCAACTTTTTTTGTCCAAAGCATCAGTCTTCCAATCCCTCACTCCTACTTTCCTCAAATCATTTAGCACCTCATCCAGCCATTTCTTCCTCGGTCGCCCTCTTCTTCTCCTTCCCCCTTCGCCTCTCATTAGAATTCCGTTAACCCATCTCCCGCTGGACATCCTCGCTATGTGCCCTAGCCATCTAGCTCGCTGCGCTCTCACCACCTGAACAATGTTTGGTTTTTTGTACAGTTCTTCTATTTCTTTGTTTGTTCTTCTTCTAAATTCATTCAGAACATTAACTCCTCCAAAAATTCTCCTTAATATTTTTCGTTCCCAGACTTCCAGCTTAGTTTCTTCCTTCTTCGTCATCGTCCATGTCTCGCACGCATAGGTAACCGTGGGCCTTAGTATTGATTGGTACACTCTTACTTTTGCTGCTCTTGTTATATTCTTTGCCCTTAAAATTTTTGAAAACATTCCTGCAGCTTTGCTTCCTTTCGCTAGTCGTTTCTCTATTTCCTTTTCTTCATCCCCTTTACTCGTTAGTGTTAATCCCAGATATTCAGCTTGTTCCACTTTCTCTATTGTATATTTCTTATTTACTGCACAATCAATGACTAAATTAGGGGAGAGTCCTCTGGTGCTATCTTTCATTACCATATATTTGGTCTTGTTCTCGTTAATTGTTAAGCCATATTCTCTCGCCTTTCTTTCCAACATCTTGAAAACCTTTACTACGTCTTTCTTGGATCTCGCCATCAGTACAATGTCGTCGGCATAAGCCAAACATTGGTGTCTGGTACCATATATTAACCCCTTGGTATTGATGCCACTCTCCCTCAGAATCACTTCCTGCACCAGATTGAACAAAACTGTTGACAGTGGATCGCCTTGTCTCAGTCCTTTCTTTACAATGAACTCCTCAGACATTGCTCCATCGACTATAACTTTATTTACTGTTCTCCTGACAGTCATCTCCACCAACTTCCTCAACTTTTCCGGGACCACCAGTTGTCTCATTGCTTGGAACACCTTTTCCCTGCTAATGAAGTCATATGCTTGCCGATAATCTATGAACAGCAAATGTAAGCTCATATTTTGCTCATAAGTATTCTGTTGGATCTGTTTCATGATGAATATCTGGTCGGTTGTTGATCTCCCTGCCCTGAACCCTCCTTGGTATTCCCCTACTTGTTCGTTATGGTATTTCTCTAGTTGATCTTTAATCATCTTGGCCATCACTTTGTAGGTCACGTCTTGCAGTGCGATTCCGCGGTAGTTATTACATTCCTCCTTAGCTCCTTTTTTGTGCAGTGGTATTATCAGCGCTTTATTCCATTTCTCTGGCATATTTTCTTCTTGCCAAATTCTGTTCATTAACTTCCATGTGCTTGCCACCAAAGTATCACCACCGTGTTTCAGGATTTCAGCTGTTATACTGTTTTCTCCAGCACTTTTGTTATTTTCTGTCACACATTACTGAACTAAATTAGTAACTAACAATACTTTATTTTGCACTTAACCAACAATAATTTTGACAGTATATATACAGGTAGAAACCGTTGACAATACTGACGTGTACATTTTTCCTTTATTTGGGTTTTTTGCCACTATCTAAAACTCAAAAAAATTTCAAAAATACCTGTTCTTATGTAAATAAAGTTTAATAGTATGTCACTGTCATGAAAATCTATTGTTGTCAATGTAAGTATCGTTGACATACGCAAAAAAATATATTTACTTTTACTCGTTACTTTATATATTACAAATTAATATAATTGATTTTTTAGTTTAGTTTTGAAAAGGGGGGAGAGTACTCTTCGAAACGTTAACGTTAAAACTTGAACTATAAACACGCCACAAAAAAAAACTTGAAACTTGAACTATGAACAAGCCACAATCATTCAGACATTACTTAAAATACTGACGTGAAAATACTTTACCATAATGACGTCACAAACATGGCAGCCAATCGCAGCGCGTTGGCAGGCATGTGTTTTTTTTAAATTTTATAATTTTAATTCATTCATAATTAATCGTAAAAAAATTAAAGTTTTTCGCATCGATTATCAACATTATTTAAGATAAACTTTTAAAATAAAGTAAAAATCGATACTTATTTTTTATTCAAAAACTACAAGTCTGCATTATCTTCGTCAAATTAGTTGTCTTGAAAAGCCAACTTTTTGTCCACTTTTCATAACACTGCTGGAAATCGTCTGCAGCTGGTCGTTCATGGCCTGTTTAATGTGATCCACTGTCCGATAATTTTGTTATTGTGGTAAATTTTCAATCTCGAGAAATGGAGTACATGATAAGCACTCAAATCTGTAAAATAAAGGGGGGGGGGGGGTGGTGCGCTAAGTCACAGTGACGTTTTAACTTGCCAAAAATTCAATAATTAAACGAAATCGCTATATGGCGAGGCTCGTTATCGTGATACAGTACCCAGGTGTTCTTTATGTCCGATCTCACACGAATGACATTTTTTCCGAGTTTTTTAAGAACCTCTCCAAAAAAATACCGATTTACTGTTTAGCTTTGAGCCTTGGTTATCGAAAAAACAATTCAGCACGCTTTTAATCTTTGATTTGCTCATTCAGTGGTACACTTTGAACATTGAACATATCGAATAACATATAACATTTGGTATAACATTGAATTTTTAAAGCAGTCTATTTCAATTATTTTTTTTACCATCGTATTATAACTTGATTCTATTGACAAAAATTCGGCGTATATTTATTTACCTCTCCCAGTTTTTTTTTTATAACGGACAGGACATTAAATAAGAACCAATTAAAACTAAAACACAATTTTAAAAGCCTTGATAAATTTATCGATTGCTTCGCTTCACGTTGCGGAAAAAAAACTGAATGTAAATGTATTCAAATCGAATTCATATTTGTAACACACACTATATCTGAAAAAAAACGTTGCAATTAGCGATATAGGTTGGTATTACAGTAGAAAAATACAATAACTATAAGTAGATACTTCACTTCTCACTAGCTAATGCAGATTTTGAAATTTAAAATGCAATCGAGATCGTTGTTTGTAACGCAAGGTCACAGGATATGTGTTTCTGAAATTAGAAAACTAGGAGAAAATAAAATACGGTTCGTTAATTTTTATTTTTAATTAGTAATTTGTCTTTAATAATATTTTACGAAGTTTTGAGAGGTAATTTTGTTTTTAAACATATCCAAATTGATTTATGTCCAAAATATTCTCCATATAGAACTTTTTGAATCAATGTTAACAATTTTTTCCATTTTCCCAAGTAATACTTATAATAATCTTTTACATGGGTAGTAAATAAGAAGAGAGATGGTTTAGATGGAAACGTAAAATAATCAAGACAGTAGGAGAAAAGAAAGTTGATGGTTTGTACCACATATGAGAAGAAAGAAATGGGAAAATTTATAATGTTTTCAAAGATACGATGATAAACACGATAGTGATATCGAGAAGAGTCCAGTGGCTGGGCCATATAAATGGAATAGGAGAAAATAGAGTATTGAAGAAGATTGCATGGAAAAGACAATAAAGTAAGAAAAAAAGCAATTGATATCATTGAAGCGATATAGAGAGGAGACCATGGTAGATCTGAAAAAGAAGTAGAAAAGTGATTGGAAGACAATGACTCAAGAGAGAAACTCATGGAGAATAATTACAAAGCTGTGGGGTAAAGCTCCCTAATATCTATCTGACATTGATATCTGATTTAAGTTTCATTTAATTTGATTTATTTAGTTAGAAGTTTATTTTAAACATTTTAATTTTGATTTGCATTAAATCTGGACTAAAAAAATATTGCTAATATATTAAACTTTTACGTGGAGCATTGGAAAACGTTTTCTTATCGCTTTCTCCTATGTCTCTTAACGTCTCTTAACGCTTTCTCATATGTCGGTACCCTGATGAGAACAACAAACGAAACATGTGCTCTCCGATGTAGGGGATGGGTGAAATCATAAGAGTTACAGAGATGATTAAATTAGAAAAAAGTTGCACCTCACTGAACTCTGCAACGAATATTTCCGAAGATATGTGAATATCTTCTACACCGAAGATGTGTGAATGATTTAGAATTTATTCATTTCTGATTCTATTTGAAGAGACATGCCAAAGTAAATTTCATGTTTTCATAGCCACTTTTTCTTCCCTACAAGGTGGTGTAATTAGATTTTTGATTCGACGTTTCGGTTTTTCTCGATCATCAACTTTTGTTTTTTTTAAATAGTCGAAAAATTTTATTTCATGCTTAGTAAATTCTATTTTTTATTTTGAATCCAACGACATATCACACTTAATATTTATTACAAGTTTCCGACTAAGAAACTCATCTTCAATGCAAATAAGCCAATTTAAAAAAATATTTTTACTTTATTTAAAGTCTTGTCGGTTTTCAAAACAATTTCTTTATTTTACATTATTGACAATAATAAAATATTAAATTTATTACAGAAATAGAAACTAACAACAAAATCTTAGGAAAGTGTGAACAATATTGAACTCAGATAATTTTATTGCACCTCGAACCTCAGCTTTCAACTCATCATTATTTTTAAAAGTTTTTCAGTAAACTTCATCACTAAGGAATCCCCAAAACAAAAAGTTTATCGGTGTAAGGTCTGGAGATCGTGGAGGCCACTTTGGGACCATGAAAAGCAATTAAATTATTTTGAAAGCGGTCTCTCAAATATTCCATACTATTTCTGGAATTATGACGAGGAGCACTATCTTGTTAAAACTTCATATAATTGGTTACAGCTAAGGGAAGATTGTCCAGAATATCTTCGATATCATTTCTTAAAAAGCATACGTACCTTTCAGAATTTACTGTTTGTTCATAAATTATGGATCCAATTACTCGGGTTCCCAAAATATCGCACTACATATTAAATCCAAAACGGAGTTGATATTTCGTTGTTCGAACACGATTTTCATTTTATGTTGACCAATGGACGTCCGTGATGGACTGACAGACTGTCAAATGACACATCTAAACAAATTATTGAAAGAATTGCAAACTAATGCAAATGTTGTCCTTTAATCAGAAATTATTATTATTGTCATCCCTTAGTCGGAAACGTGTAATAAATATTAAACGTGTCATGTTGTTAGATTCAGAGTAAAGAGTAGAATTTACTAAACATGAAAAATTTTGTTTTTATTATTACAAACACAAAACAAAGTTGATGATGGTCGAGAAAAGCCCAAATGTCGGATCAAAAATCTAATTACACCGCCTTGTAGAGGAGAAAAGTAGCCATAAAAAATCTTAAATTCATTTTGACATATCTCTTCAAATATAAACAGAAAGTAATAAAATCCAAATCGCGAGAATTCGTTTTTTTTTTCACATATCTTCGGAAATATTCGTGAGATGCAACTTTTTTCTAATTTAATTTTATCTGGAACACCGTGTATAAATAGTCAGGACCCTTAGTCAATTCTTCACTTATTTTCGAACGATTAACTCGAGCTCGACTGATGATGGCTTAAGGTCTCGGGAAACGCTTATTGATTTAGACTAAAGAATTGGGGAATTTTAAGGGGTCAAGGCGAAAATTATCCTTGTTTTTTGAGTTTGTGTGTTTAATAAAAATAAAATGTTTAAGGTTTTATAAAAATTACTCGTGGTACAATCACTTTAGAGACGGTACAGGACCAGTTGAAGATGACCTTCGTCCAAGAAGACCTTCCGTGTCGATCAATAAATAAAACATTTTCAAAGTCACAGATCTTCTACTGAGCAATAGCCGATTAATTATTAGAGATATATGACTGGAATACCATTTGGATCAACACAAATAATTCTTTAAAACTCTCGTGGTTTGTCTCGTGTGTCTTTTCGTTTTACTCCGAAAACACTGAGAAAATATCTTCTTTGGATGATTACATTCTAAAATGCATAATTACCCGTGATGGGACACGGATCTATGAATATGAACAAGAAAGAGTTCAATAATTAAGCAAGTATCGTGCTAGAGATATCCGAAAGAATAACGCTAAGGCCAAAAAAAAAGAAAAAAAAAACCTGTTAAAAATCAAAATTATGTTAACTGTTTTCTTAAAAAAAAAATGTCCAAACGGAGTCGAAACAATTTGGTTATGATTACTAAATAATTCGTAATGTTTTTATCGCGATAACGTAATAATTGCTCCTCGATTTTTCGCTAAAAAAATATATATTTCATTAAAAACAATATAAAAAGTATCATTCCATAATCACCATATAAACCAGACAAGGTACCGTGTGACCTGTCTTTGTTCTCCGAACTGAACAAACCACTTTGTGGGCGCCGCTTTGAGTCTACATATACTATTAAAAAAAATCGTTAACTGCTTTGATGGAATTACGAGAAGTCGAGTATACGAGGATAGTCTGGACTGTTTTCAAGTTAGTCGATTCGCTCAACTCCATGACTATCTAAAAAAAAGTCAATATATGACAAGCATGTCCTTTCTAGATGCCCACAGCCTCTGCTATGTCTCTAACCTTAATTCGACGGTCGTCTAGGACCATTTGGTGAACTTTTTCGATGTTATCTGTAGTGGTTGAAGTTTTTGGCGGGTCTGAAAGTTCATCGTCAACTTTGCTGATACGACCACGTTTAAATTCAGGTGTCCAACATTTCACGATGGCAAATGATGGTGCAGAGTTTCCGTAAACAGTGTTCATCTCGGCTTTAATTTGGGTAGGCGTATTGCCTTGCAAATGCAACAATTTAATGACGGTTCGATATTCGATTTTTTCCATCTTTACAGAAGCATTAACATGGACTGACATAAACGACTGTTAGAGAATAACTGACCATCTAATATGACTGAAATTCAAGGTTATCTTTCAACGCATGCGCAATTATACTACAAGAATATTTTCGACGAGTAACACCATCCTCATGTTGAGGCTGTAAACTTTTCAGTCAACCCTGTAAAAGCTGCTTCGAATACAATAAGGGACTTATTTCAGTGAGAGGGAATTACTTTGGAGGAGACAAAATAGATTTAGATAAATAAACAAATGCTTTTAATTAAAAAGTTACCTTAGTTTTGATCAAATTAGTAAATGAAAAATTAGCATTTAAAAAAAAATAATAAAATAATTTCAGTTAAACACAGTTTAAGTTCACCCTTTCTTTCACTCTAAGGTCCCTATCATAGCCAAGATCAGAAAACAAAACACCGTCTGACGTAAACTTTGCCATGAAGTATGACACATTTTACCGAATAGTGGGACACAGCAAACATTGTCTGAAACGCGGGGAACAATGTATGTTTACGAAAAGTTTTCAAACATTTGCTTTTGTAGTTTATATCTTGTATAGGGCTTTCGAAACAAAAAGCTGTTGTTTTAAATTTGAGTTATGTATGATATTAAATTTTGTTGTAATTTTTTTTCTTTCATTTATTTCATGTCGGTCTTTTTTTCATATTTGCCAGTTCTGGAATGTCTGGCTCAAATTGATTGGTTCAACTGCAGTCAGCACACAATTCTTCAGTGTGAAACAGTGTGTTCCAAAAAACAAAAAACAAAAAAATAGATGTTCTGGAATGGGCAGCCCTGTTTTTTCAGATTTGAATATAATAGAACATGTTTGGTGTCTTCTATCAAGAAAGGTTCTCAGCAATTGTAAGCAAAAGAAGACCGAGGTTTAACCAAAACTTATTAATCTTTGTTTATTTATTTAAAATGTATTTCCATCAAGTACCGGTTATCCAGTAAAAAATTTAACCGAGTATTATTAAAATAATATTAAACCTAGCAAAATATCAAGTAGTATTTTATATTAGTACTAGTTGTGTCAATCGAGATGATGCCTATTGTAGGGACAAAAAAATGTATAATAAAAAAATCTGCTTCTAAGAGGGCAAGAACTTTTATTAATATTTTTTCTGCCCATCTCTCATCGTTCTTATAACTCCATGTCGACAACAACGAGACACAGGACAGAAAGTATTGAAAAGTTGTTAAAAATTAATAATATTAGTTAAACACATAATGATTATTCATTTGCTGAAATAAAATTGAATAAATAAATAATGAATAATTAAATAAATAAATTGTGAATAATTTAAAAATAATAACTTAAATAAATAAGTAAAGTATTAGTTAAATAAATAAAATAGTTAAATAATTATTATAATTTTTGTTTCTGTACTTACGATTTGGTGAACGGCACAGCTCAATCACGACGCGATCACACAAAAGTACTTCGATTAAGGTGAATATTTAATTCAGATTGTATAATTATCTAAATGGAATGCAAGTGGATACGTTTCTTTTGTTAATAAACAGTGTAATTCGGAACATGTAAAGCTTCCTGCAAATTGTATAAACAATTATTTATTATAGCTACTAATATTATTGAAAAGAAACCATGTTAATATCTTGCATACTATAGATATGAATATTTATTAGGTAAAAATCAAAATTATTAGATCTGAAAAAATGTCACCTGTTCGGAATTAATGAGGCAACACGATGAAACTAATTTCAAACTTTAAACTGTTCAATCTATATGTATATCATCTTTTCAAAACAGGATTATGTAAGAGGCTGATTGCATCAGTCTACGAAAGCAAAATATGGAATTCCCTATTCCGTAGATATATTTCTTGATAATTTAAATGTTAATTTATTTTTTATTTCTTATTTCATTTTATATTTGAAATAATTGATAATATATAAACTACAGTATATAAAATAATGGTTTTGGGATATTAAATTAGTTCTTTTATTTTTTGATGCAGCTTCACTACGTCGGTTTGGTTTGGTGCCTGAGAGACCAAGTTGTCCTTAAACTTTCCTTGAGTGTACGTTTGGGTTTGTTTACATTTTACTTTGCAAGGCTTGGAGAGTCAAAAAGAAATGCCAAGTATAAATTAATATATAAAGAGAATGCTTATCCCAAAATGGTTTATCAAAATCCATATCCCTTCTATAAGAGGTTGCTCTAGCAATTCTTCTTCTTTCTCGTAGCTCCACAATGCTTCTGCGGTGTCAATAGACTAAACAGTTTTATGGACTCTTTAATATGTGTTTGTTGTATTAGTAGCCAATATTTTCTAGTTTTTTTTCTTTCTATCTTTCTATTAAACAATGTTCCCGATGATTGGAAAAAGGGATTAATAATTAAATTACCACAAAAAGAAAACATACGCATTTCCGATAGTCGGCGTGGCATTACTAAACACAGTAATTAAAGTCGCAGCATAAATTATCCTAACAAGATTGGTAAGGTATATGGAAGTAGAAATGCGTCCAGGTCAAGCAGACTTCAGACTGAATCATTCGTATATGTATTCATATATGAAGCGAGGAATGTGAAATGTTTACTGGTGTGAGGCGGGGGTGTATCTTGTCTCCTCTTCTCTTCAAAGTTCTGATAGAATATGTCTTTAAAAACAAATATTAATGAAGGTTAATTCGGCATCTAGTGGACCTGGGTGGCATTCTAACAAAAATGGAGGTGAAGATTATAATGTCAAAACCAGAATGCGAAAAACTGTAGGAGCTTTTTGAGCTCTGGCACCTCTTATTTTGGCCGGATATAAACAAGAATCCTCAGGGTAAAAGAGGTATTGGAAAGCCCGCACATACTTGGAGGAGAACTATCAATGATGAATTCAAAAGAGTGAACATGTCTTCTTCATCATCATCATTATCAGCCCATGTCCATCCAATGCAGGACGAAGGCCTCTATAGCATGCTTTCAACATTCGTGGTCGTGAGCTTTCCCCTGCCATTCGGGTCCAACACACTTAACAATGTCATTGCTATTGTGCTTTCGTTCATAGAAGCTTGCGATCAAGGAGTATACATTCCAGGATTGATGTCACATACTTTCGTTTGTTTCCTAATCCATGTACAGGGATTTCTGGATCGATTTGTAATGCCAAGCATCTTTCCATTCCCCTCTGTGTTACCTGAGGTTTAAAAATTGACTGAGTGACTGTTCAGAGACTGAGTGAGTGTCCAGGTTTCACTTCCGTATGCCATGACGGGCCCGACGCACTAATCGAAGACTTTTCTTTTCAGACAAAGTGCGAGTAGAAAATGGTATTTTCAATATTATCAATCTTTTGTTTCTAGTATTTTTTTCTAACCCCTTTAGCTGTCTCTATATGTTCCTCTATGTTTTCCAACTCTTCTTCTTGCTTCTATGTTTTATTCTAGAGCTTGCTTTGATACATTTTTGGTTCCTGCCTCAGAAATATTATATACGTCATTTGTTTTATTTGAAATTTATTCATAGTTTTTTGTTTATGCTTTGAGGACATCACTTTCCTATATTAAATAAGTAAGATTATGTACAGATGATTTGGGTTTTAGTGTAGTACTTTGAAAGAGGTCAAACAAACTTTGATAAGTAATGAAATACTTTGTTATATATTTAAAAAGTTACCTTTCATTTTGATCATAGTAGTATACTAAATTCAACAAATTTTAAAGTATAAATATTCAAATTACGTATCGCAAATATTTTATCGATTTCCGTAAAGTCAAATTGAAAGGAAAAGACTGGTTTCCGATACGCAATATTTCAGTTGTCTTTTAAGAAAATATTCAATATTGAGTCGACGTTTTTACCGTGTTTTTCATAGCAGGAAAATAAATATCCTCTGATAACGAATAACTCATGTAAATTATTTCAGCAATATTTTAGAAATGTTTTTTATTTTATATAGAAGAGAAAATTTAAGATTATTTTGTTCCAAATATATACAAAAATTGGTTTGTATTTATGCTGTTGAGTTTGATGAAATTTTCAAGAAGCAATGTGCAGCTGTGTAGAACTGTATTACTGACTGATATACCTAAGCTTAATAGATGACATATGGGTTAAAATCTCCTTCATTTTCTGGGTATTTCAATTTAAAAGCTTCCAATGCAATATTTTTATTCTTCTTTTAGTATTATATCTTCTTGTGGTACTATAGCTCGTTAGTGAACCTTGATTTCTTTTAACTTTTACCTTCAACTGAATCAATCTCCCACAGCCTATTCCTAGTTTTAACCGTGCAGTCGTTATTCGAGATGTCCTCTTATATTATCCGGTTATTGTGTCCCTGGTTTATCTCTTTCCTGTTACCACCTATTCGTCCGTCAATGGTTTTCTTTGGAATTCGTTCTCTGGCCTCTCTCTGAGTCGCTGAATACTCACATAGTTTACAATATCCAGATCTTTGTATAATTCCATTATTATTGTATAATTCCATTATTCACTGCACTAAATTTTTTTCTCAGTACTCCTCTTCCAAATATTGCCAGTATCTCTTTGTTTAATGGCTTAACAATTACGAGAAAAGAAAATAAAAATGAGTTTGCAATTTTTCATAAACAAAAGATAACATATACATAGATAATTAAATATCAAAAAGTCGATAGATAATTATAATAAAGAATTGAATGCCATCAAACTGATCCCAGTAAATAACGGATACGACCTAAACATTATAAACAAAATAATTATTAAAAAAATTAAAATATAACTATTAATTTAATATATCCTGTCAATAATATCACTAATGCAGCGTACAAAACAATTATTTATACAGGAAAGTTACCAAATTAGTTTCTAAATATTTATCCAAAAAAAAAACGATTTAAATATTGTTTTCAAAACAAACAATAAAAGTCAAACAAATAAACTCTATAAATCAGGTGTTTTATATAATTGAGTGCAGGTAATGTACAAAAATCTATGTTGAACAAACAAAAGGGTCTTTCTCTACTAAGCTCAATGAACAATGAGGAGAAATCAATGAAGAAGTTATACAAAACAACAAAATAATTCTCATTATGCTAAACAATTAATTTTAGATAATCATACTTTCAATGATAATATTAAATATTTCAGAGAACCTAGAAATTAATAAAAGGAAAAATTTGAATATGACCAGCTAGATTTGAATGGTTCACCCTTATTAAACTTATATTGCCCTCCTAGACATTAAAAATGGATTTCCCCACTATCATCTTTTACGGTATTATTAGGTCGATAGACAGTTTAGGTTGTAATTACTTTTCTTACTGTTAGTTTATCATAATTTTTATTTGAAAAAGGCACTGTGTGTCGAAACAATTGTTATACAAAGAATTTTAATCATAGTGGAAATTTTAGATATTAATCTTTGTTTTTATATTTAATATGCTTTTAAGCATATCAGCATAGGTTATCAGCATATCCCACGATCTGTGTTTTTTTATTTATCGTTGTCCTATTTACGTCTACATTAGTTTTGTTTAAGATTTTGTTCAGTGTTATGTTAAACAGAACTGGTACCAATCCAACATGATACACAACATGGTACCATCTTCATGACTTAGCATTGTACTGCTCTTTATAAGCGAGTAATAACTCCAAACCGATTATCGCTTACTTAGCGCTGGCTAAAGCGGTATTATAGCACAAGTGTCACATTTGTGACAAAGTTAAAGCAATCCGTATTATGGGGTCCATGATTTTTTGCCGTTCATTGTATTGTTTCATTAGTTTCAGTGCCCTTATTGTAAAATAAAGTTTGGTAAAGGTCTTCACCTATAACTGGCAAAATCATCAGGATTTTACATTTTCAGAAATTTTGCAATTTTTCTAACAATGTAGCTAACAACTAGCCTTTCTACTGGACTGTTGGAAGATGAATTTCCAGGTATCGAGTAATGGACTTCTACGCGGAATAAATGGCAAAATTATATGAAAAAAATATTTTTGAATTCTGCTGCCAATTGCCAATGTTAAAGACAATTTTCTAGGAAGTATTCTGATAGGAGAAATAGTGCCTTAATTTTCGGACGATACTAATTGCATTTTTAGCAGTTACGAAATAAACCTGGGCCTATTTTGAGAATGAATCAATGATTGAGTTAAAATGAGTTAAAAATTGGCAGATTAGGAATTGAAATATATTAAAATATTATATAAATAAAAGTTAATAAAAATAAATAAATAAATAAAAGTTTTAAAATGTTTTTCTGTTAAAAGGGGACCTTCATACCTATTTTGTAGGGATACTGTTCGTATTTATTTTGCAAGCAAATTTCACACGAATTTAGGATGTTAGTGATAGAGTCTCTTAAGTTGGGCTAATAGCACTTTTGTTTCAGATGATTGTTTAAGTGCTGTCGTTCAAAATATCTATAAATTGCATGAATTATCTTTTCGAAAATCAATCTTGCTATGTACTAAGACTATAGAAATAATATATGAAAATTGTTTCCAGTTTCAAAAAAACTAATCTCAAGCATTGTAATCTTATTCAGAGCCATGCAATGTGATTATCAATCAACATAATTATTCGTTAGGCATTAACAATATTTTTATAGAAATTCCGGGAAGTAACAAAGTTCAGGACTCTAATTTAACATTAGCTTTACAGATTAAATACATAGACATTCCGTGGAAGAGCAAAGAAGATTTTAGGAGCCACAAAAAATGCAAAATATTATTTTTCAACAACAGGCTCAAGATTATATATTTATAATTATATGTGTTATGTTTCTCTTTGTTATAGCTTCAGTATAACAAATATCTATGGTAAAAACAAAAAATAGATAAATCAATTCAAATGAAGCTAATACAAAAACTTGTAAACGAGGACGTCAAAAAGTTAAGAGTGGAGGACTAATAACCCTAAACCGATGATTATCGCTTGTTTAGGGCTGATTAAAGCGGTGTTACAGTATATAAGTAAACAATTTGTAATGGTAAATAAATCAATATTATGGTGTTCAAGATCTATTGCTGTTCATAGTAATGTTTAATTAGTTTATGTGCTCTTATAGTGCTATAAAATAATGTTTTAAAAAGGAAAGTTATCGGTCTTACGTATGTCTGAAATCTATGATCATTTGTAATAAAGGAGTATCAGATTCGATTGCTTTCTCCATTATTAGGAACAACTGATCGACTGATAAATCAAATTTGGTTGCCTTATTATAAATATGCTAAATAAACGTACATTAAACTTTTAGATTATCATTTAAATAATCCTCTGTTCAGTTGGAGCAATAAACTTTTATTTCTTGGGGAGTTCTGTCAAGAGCTAAAGGCACTTCCTCCACTTCCCCAATAAACAGAGTGTAAAGTTTAAAGAAACAACCCAGCTCTAAACGGAAACTGCAATGGAAACTTATTCTTAGGCCCTCGCGAAAAGATCAATGCTCGCTGAATAAATGTTAAAGTAAAACCTTAACTCAAAATTGGGTCACTGTATTTTTTTTTATATCATTCCGCCTTATTTTACTGTGGAGTTGTTTCTTTTTATTGGTAGCATAAAATTCAGACAAATGCGGTGTTTTATTAAAAAACCAAAGTTTTTACATCATTCACTTCTTTTTATTATGTCTTTATTATTATTTGTTTTATCGAGAACTCCAACGAGGAAGCAATTGGAAAAATTTAAGTGTTTTATATATAACATTTATAGCAGTGTTTCAAATTGGTAATATATTATAAACTCAAAATTTCGAATTTCAAACTCGTGAAATATTATAAAACATATCAAACGATATATTCCAAGTGATATTTTCTGCATTTGCCTACGACGCTATGAATAAGAAATGATAAAAATTATTGATTGATTTGTCCGTTACTTTGTGATAGTTCATTTTTTAAAAAGGAATAAAACAATTTTTTGCTTTGTTATCTATCACTTTTATTATTAAAGTGATAGTGATAGTGTTAGAAAAGTGATTTAGATAGATAGTGATAGAACAGTGATTTATTATAAAAGTGATCGATAACTAAGTAAAAAATTGTTTTATTCTTTTTTAAGAAATAAGTTATTATTAGAAAAATTGGGTTCATTATTGCGAAGATTCAGCTATTGGTTGTCGTTACACATTCTATTTGTTACATGGATATTCTTCTAATCTATATGACATATATATTTCTTTAGTCCGTGTTTCTTGCGACACTTACAGCTGTTGAAAATTCATTGATAGAGTAGGAAGCACATCAACCCCTTGATTTTATATCGCAGACTGCACGGTCGTGCAGACCAAGTAAGAATATTAAAGAGAGCATCTCGCAGAATCCGTAATTTTACCGTCACCAAATAGGAACAAAACTCCCTTATTCTCTTCTTTGAACGTGCTCTATATATATATATATATATATATATATATATATATATATATATATATATATATATATATATATATATATATATAGAGAGAGAGACATTAGAGGTAACAGACTGGTTGACTTTGCTGAAGGACAAGGACTCTATATTATGAATTCGTATTACAAGAAAATGATCAACAGAAAATGGACATGGAAAAGTCCATCTGGACTCACAACTGAAATTGATTAAATCATATCAAACGATAAAGCAATATTTTGCAATTGTACTGTCCTGTTGTATCTGTAGTCAATTTGAGTTCGGATGAAGTTCTTGAGTTGTTGTTTGTTTTCGAGTTGATGTCCAAAAAACTCCCCATAAAAATAATCCGTACACGCAAATCAGGAGACCCGATAGCAATACAGTGTTCCAATCCCTTGTTATTGTCTGTAAGTAACACATTTTGAATAAGTTGAGTGTTATAGGGAGACATGTTAGTTACTGAAATTGACCAATCGTAAGCTCTTAGACTAGGGCGATTTGTTTTATTCGATGTCGACTATGAAATAAATCTTTTTAGCATCTCGTCTCAGATTAATCTAGTAACTATGAAAAGTTTTTTAAGGACTTGAAAAATAGCATTTTGCACGCACTTCAAGCTCGAGTCATTAAAATTGATCAATCGTAAGATTTTAGAACAACACGAATGTTTTTATTTGATGGAGGAAATCTCTAGCTCGCGCATCAAGTTTCAGATTAAATCTAGCAATTATAAACATTTTCTCATGGATATGAAAAATAGCATTTTATGTGCACTTCAAGTTTCAGCAACTAAAATTTACCAATCGTAAGTTTTTAAACAAGAGCAATTTTTTTTATTCGAAGTTGACTATGGAGGAAATCTCTTAATCGCGCATTTCGTTTTAAGATTAAATCCATCGTTTAAGATTTAATCCAACAATTATAAAAATTTTCTGGTGGATCTGAAAAATAGAATTTTACGCGCATTCCAGCTTGAGTTACTAAAATTAAGTAATGGTAAGTTTTTAGACCAGGGCAGTCTTTTCTTCGATCGGCACCCCAATCTTTTATTCAATGTCGACTATGGAGGAACTCTCTATATCGCGCATTTCGTTTCAGATTAAATCTAGCATTTATAGAAATTTTCTCATGGATATGAAAAATAGCATTTTATGTGCATTTCAAGTTTCACCAACTAAAATTTACCAGTCGTAAGTTTTTAGATCAGGGCGAATTTTTTTATTGGATGTTGACTATGGAGGAAATCTCTAAATCGCGCATCTCGTCACAGATTAAATCTAGCAATTATAAAAATTTTCTCATGGATATGAAAAATAGGATTTTATGCGAACTTCAAGCTTCAGCAACTAAAATTAACCAATCGTAAGTTTTTAGACAAGGGCAAATTTTTTTATTGGGTGATGACTATGGAGGAAATCTCTAAATCGCGCATCTCGTCTCAGATTAAATCTACCAATTATAAACATTTTTCGTCGATATGGAAAATAGAACTTTACGCGCACTTCAGGCTTCAGCTGCTAAAATTAACCAATCGTAAGTTTTTAGATCAGGGCGAATTTTTTTATTCGATGTTGACTATGGGGGCAATCTCTAAATCGCGCATCTCGTCTCAGATTAAATCTAGCAATTATAAAATTTTTCTAATGGATATGAAAAATAGCATTTTATGCGCACTTCAAGCTTCAGTAACTAAAATTAACCGATCGTAAGTTTTTAGACCAGGGCAAATTTTTTTATTGGTTATTGACTATGGAGGAAATCTCTAAATGGCGCATCTCGTCTCAGATTAAATCTAGCAATCATAAAAATTCTCTCGTGGATATGAAAAATAGTTTTTTGCGTGCACTTTAAGCCCCAGTCACTAAAATTTACCAATCGTAAGTTTTTAGACTAGGGCATACTTTTTAATCGCGTCGACTATGCAGGAAATCTCAAAATCGCGCATCTCATCTCAGAATAAATCTAGCAATTATAATTTTTTTTTTCAGGGATGTTGTATGCTTTCCGAAATAATATACAAAATCTCCAGCTCCTAAGGAGTTGCAGGATATTAAAAAAAAAATTACAAATTCTCCTCTCTTGTCTTAACATCTAATGATGTAGAGGGCGTTTGAGTATATTTATGTTAAATTCGATCACAGCTTTCTGAGCACTCTAGTTGAATTCTCTTGGAACGTAAATTAGCTCAAGGGTCCGCGGAAACAGAGCTCCCTTTTACACAAATTACGATCGTCCCTTAATACTTTGAACATCATCCAATATTAAAAAGATATAAATAACCTGTATATTAAATTTAGTCGTTTGACGATTCAGACCTGAAAAGAATCAGATATAAAACATTCAAATTGATTTTAATAAATAAGCCGGTGTTTACGAAATGTTATAAAACTTTGATACGGGATTAAACGTACTTTCTCTTGCTTAACAATAAATAGGATGTAGAGTTTGAAGGACTAAAGGACTAACTGAGTTTTAAATGGAAATTGCTATTAGAAGTTTAATGCATACAGATTGAATGTTACAGCCTTACAGGTTTAAAGTACATCGCTCTTTTTTATTATAATGCATTAACTGCTAATTTATATATACTAAATACTAAAATAAATACTAAAATATTAGAATCAGAAAGTAAGATGACTTTTGTATAAAAAATTCGCGCACTTTACTATTTATTTACAACTATCTGCATTTTAAGTTGTATGACCTTGACATTTGACAAAAGTTTCATATAATTTCCCTTATTAAGAAATTTTAGGGTCTTTTGTAATTGTTAAAAATTTTTCTCAATTATTTTTTACAATGGAAATGTTTGTTCAGGAAAAAATTACAATTTGTTTTACTTCAATTATATTGTTGTATATTCAATTGGTTGTATTGAACGTTCAATCAATAGAAAAATTATATCGAAAAAGTTTGATTTTTGTGGAATAAATATATCAGTACACTAAAAATATGGCAACTATTTAACATATAAAATATCTATTGATTTTTACATTGATTTACCTTGAGAATCAACTTGCAAGGCAACTTTTTTATCAAACTTTTTCAAACTTATTTCGCCAAAGAGCTTAGAAATATCTGTATATATTACATCAACTCTTTTATGGCTATTTAAATCTTCCGAGACGAATTGTGCAAGTGATAACAAATCCGCCAAGGTAAATGTGTTTTTTTTAAATCCGCGTCGATATGGAGATAATATGAACATTCTAAAAAAATGTATCTTGTTATACGACTATGGTCAGTGATAAAGAAACATGATTTATTAAATTAAACAAAAAGTATTTATTTATTCAACCAAATTAATTTTGTTTCATGCAAAGTAAGTTCTGCTCACTGCAATATAGACATTCCAACGTTTTTTCCAGGATTCGAAATAGTTTTTGTACTCGGCTTCTGGTGTTTCCTTGGAAACGGAATCCGCGAAGTGGTTTCTTCAATTAGGAGAATAAGAGATAGTCACATGGTGCTATGTTTGCTAAATATGGTATTTATCGAACGGCATTTGTTTGACTTTTAGCGAAAAACTTACCAACAATGATTGTGGTGTGTGATGGTTTGTCATCGTGAGACAAAACCATGACTTGTTTTGCCACAAATCTGAACGTTTATTTTGAAGGAACTTTAGCACTTAATAAGCGATTACTTCATTAGTTTACCTAGAAGCACTTCCTAAATATTCATCTCCAACAGCTTCCCTAATATCACTTAAGTCCTGTATCACATTTATTTTTGGCATGGCTTCATCGCCACAGCGATTTTTTAACATTTCCAATGCATCAGTACAAGAAACTTCCCATTTTAGGCAAAGTTTAATGAAAATCCATTATAAACCATCGCCCGAAAATGTTTTTAACAATTAAAAAATACGTTATAATTTCTAAATTAACAAGTTAAATTATATGAAACTTCCAAGTTAAAAAATAAATGGTTTTATCGATAAGCAAATCGCGTATATTCTAAAACCAGTCACCATATTTTTTGATCATAATAGAACCCACATCACATTAATACGAATATCATGATAATGCATATGAAAGAAGAACTGTTGGATCATGAATATTAAGTTTCTCCATTCGTAGTATATTCTCAAGACTTGGAATCATCGAATTTCCACAATTTACCATCTATAAAACATTTTTTTTAACATGAATTTTTATGATTAAGGTTTGTATATGGATTTCTTCTAAATTTTCTTCCGAAATCCAACGTTTCAAAGAACTTGAGAAAAATGATACAAAAATACAATTCAGAATATTTTCAGTTTATAGAATTTTTTTTAGAAACTATTTGAATAGTTTTGTTTGTAATTTTTAATGATGTTGGGTCCTAGTAAGGTTTTTTCAGTTTTTTTGTCGTTGCAAAGTTTTTTAAATAAATGTATAAATAAGAGAATAAAAGAATATATATATATATATATATATATATATATATATATATATATATATATATATATATATATTTATATATATATATATATATATATATATATATATATATATATATATATATATATATATATATATAAATATATATATATATATATATATATATATATATATATATATATATATATATATATATATATATATATGTATTTAATTAATTTTTAAATTAGATCTTAGGATAAATTAAATCTTATATTTCGTAAACTCAATCTTTAAAAAGTCAGATAATACCATAGAAATGGAAGATTATAATCATCGAATAAAATGTAACGATTACTTTTGTAATATAAAACTAAGCAACAACATTCTTTGATAAATGTTGGGTACGAAATTAGTCGAGATATTTTAAGACTTACCCGCTTGATACGATCCACACTCAGAGAGAGATACGGGAAACGGTCACTGGTACCACGCTACTAACCCAATCACTAAAAAATCTCATTTGCGAGATACAAGCGCCATGTCGCAAGGCCACTGGGTTTCTTTTGTCGCCCTTCTATTCCACCCAACCAGAAGGAAACGTAGTATATTAAATCATTGTATTTTTAAGATCTTGATATGAGCGCTCGTCCAAGCGTAAAACTAACGACAACCACATGAAACGCGATCGAGAAGTAACGAAAAAATAACTTGGTTCGGATGATGCCGAAATGATGTATAACTGGTTTAGAAGTTAATGATTTGCTAGTTGAAAGTGGTCGGGTTTAGAACGCAACATTTGACAGTGTCAGGAGCTGTTTAACTTTTTTCTTTATTTGACTCTTTAATGAATGACTCTTTAAGTGTGTCAAAGTTAAGTTTAGTTTAATAATTTGACATGCAATAATACATTGCATGTATTAAAATAAAATCAAAAATGAAGGTGACTTTTTGAACAAAGTATTGATTTATTCATCCAAATTTAATTTGATTCATTCAAGTAATCCCATCTCACTGCAATACACTTTTCCAACTTGTTTTCTAGTCTTTGAAAAATCAATTTTCGACTTATTCGGTATTTGTTTCAAAAACTCAAAACGACTCCCACGAGTTGGTTTCTACAACCGAAGGAAGAGGAAAAAGTCACAGGATGTTATATTTGATGAATATGGTGTTTGTTTGATTTATAGGGAAAAATTGACGAATATTTATTGCACTGTGACATGCGTTATTGTGGTGCAAAAACTAAGAATTGTTTTGCCACTAATCTCGACGATTTTTTTTTGCGAAAGGACTCTAATACTTAATTAATGATCACTCAGTATAAAATTATAGATTTTAGTAATGGTTTCTTCATTGATTGATGTGTAAGATTTTCCGAAACGAGGTTCATCTTCACCTGCTTCTCTTCCATCATTAAAATCCATGGGCCCGCCCTTTGTAAACACGCTTTGACAAAGTTTCTTCACCGCAACACTATCTTAAAATTTTCAAGTCGATTTAAGTCGAAAAATAAGTCGATTTTCGACTTTTCGACTTGGTATTTCTTTCAAAGCGGCCAGTGAACACTCTTGAATGGCTTCTATGAACTCAAAATGACCCCCAAGGGTTGGTTTCTGCTATCGAAGGAAGAGCAAAAAGTCACACGATGTTATATTTGCTGAATATGGTGTTGTGGTATGGTATGGTGAAACTACGAATTGTTTTGCCACTAATGTCGACGATTTTTTTGCGATAATACTTAATCAACGATTACTCAGTGTAAGATTATGGATTTTGGTAATGGTTTCTTTACCAAAATTCTTTTTGGTAATTTTCCTAAACGAAGTTCATCTTCACCTGCTTCTCTTCCATCAATAAAATCCTTGGGCCCGCCCTTTGTAAACACTCTTTGACACAACTTCTTCACCGCAACACTTGCTTAATATTTTTGATGTATCAGATCAAAAAATTTAGTTTTTCAAACCAAATTTTATTTAAATCCTTTGCTGAATAAATTTCTCCGTTTTAAAAAATGGCCGACATTTTTTTTACAATTACAAAACGGCTTTTACGTTTGACAGGGAGCCAATAAGAAGTTAACTGCCATATAAAAGTTACCAATTTAACAAACAACAAAGTTTAACTATCTTGGAGTAAACATTTGTGGCTGCGACGACCCAGTAAGGAAGCAGACATCAAATCGACAATACTACTGCCGTGTCAGGATGCTTAAGAGACACTATATCGAAAACGAAATAAAGGGTATTTTTTTAGTATCTCCCAACTTCCGATAGTTGCGTTATCGTGGTGCAAAAACTACGAATTGTTTTGCAACTAATCTCGACGATTTTTTGTGCGAAAGGACTCTGATATTTAATTAATGATTACTCAGTATACGATTAAAGTTTGTGGTAATGGTTTCTTTATTGATTAATGTGGAAGATTTTCCTAAACGCGGTTCATCTTCACCTGCTTCTCTTCCATCAATAAAATCCTTGGGCCCGCCCTTTGTAAACACTTTTTGACACAACTTCTTCACCGCAACACTTGCTTAATATGTTTGATGTATCAGATCAAAAAATTTAGTTTATAAAACCAAATTTTATTTAAATCCTTTGCTGAATAAGTTTCTCCGTTTTAAAAAATCGCCGACATTTTTTTTACAATTACAAAACGGCTTTTACGTTTGACAGGGAGCCAATAAGAAGTTAACTGCCATATAAAAGTTACCAATTTAACAAACAACAAAGTTTAACTATCTTGGAGTAAACATTTGTGGCTACGAGGACCCAGCAAGGAAGCTGAAACATCAAATCGACAATTCTACTGGCATGTCAAGATGCTTAAGAGAGACTATATCGAAAATCAAATAAAGGGTGATTTTTTAATATGTCCCAACTTCCGATAGGGATCGCTATCACACGAACTGTGAATTGGTGGTTCTCTAGTGTCAAAACGATTCAGTAAAGTCTGGCAATTCATCGTGAAACGTTTAACATCAGAGCAACGGTTGCACATTGTTAAAATTTTTATCAAAATCATTGTCCTGTGAGCCAAACTACATGGTAAATTTTATGGTGCACATACCGAGCGATGTATTCGCCAAATTATTGATAAATTCCGATCGCATTTCCGGATGCTCGATGTTAAAAAGAAATACAAGACAAAACAGTGTATGTTCCGAAGAAAATATCGCCGCTCTTTCTGGCAGTGTCGATGAAGATCGAAATATATCAATCTGCTGCCGTTCGCGATGATCAGTGATTATTTAATTCCGAATTTGAATAGCCTTGACCTGGAGGAGATATGGTTCCAACAGGAGAGCTCCGCATGTTGTACAGCCAACGCAACAATTGATTTATGGAAGGAATAATTTTGTGAGAAAAATATTTCGAGGAACGAACCTTTTAATTGGCCACCAAGGTCATGTGATTTAATGCTTTTAGATTATTTTCTTTGGTGTTATGCTATATCTTTAGCCTACGCCGATAAACCAGCATATTTGACACCTTGCAGGTCAATATAACTCGGACAATTGTGGATATAAGACCACAATTGCTTGAAAAGGTGGTCGGAAACTGGTTTGACAGAATGCGCTTTGTCAGAAGGCCGAAATTGCGGCGAACGAAATTGTTTTCAAACGCTAATAACATTGAATATTATTTCACATAAAATAAATGGTTTCAAGCCATTTTATTTGGTTGTTCCTTTATTTCAATTTAAAATTTTCGGACGCACCAAAAAATCACCATATATATGAGAACCGATAGTAAGGTCAGAATATATAAAACCGTATAAGATCCATTTTGACCAACGGCATTGTGGAAACAAAATCCGATACAATTAAGATAGAAAGCATGCTAAAAACCGCAGAAATAAAGACTTTGAGATCCATTACGGACAACACAATTTGAGATAGGATAAGTAATGAAACAATACGGAAAAAATGTAACATCGACGATGTAGTGAGATGTGGAAGACAGATAAAACGATACTGGCTTCAACGTGTCAAGAGAATGGAGCCCAATAAATTCATATGAGCCGTACTCGAAGGCAAACCAGCAGAGGGCCGAAGAACAAGAGGGAGACCTCCAAAAAGATGGAAAAATAGCTGGTGCTTTACATACCAAAATGTGTTATAGAACACATAAAGAAAATTTCGGAAATAAACAGATTATATTATCTAATAAAATATTAAGAACAAGAAGACAAATGAAGCTATCCTTTCTAACTTAATAAACCAAATGATATCCAGTTCTATCAGATGTCAAAGATAGACATACCAACTTAAAAAAAAACAAATAGTTTTATCGATGCGTAAAACGCGGGAATTTATAAAATTTAAAAAATAGAGATTAAAAATTAGAAAATATACAGCTTAACGTGGGGGCCTAACGATGGTCATCAGCTACCGTTATATCTGGCCAGCACTCCCTTTAGAATTCCTCTCAGAAGGCAAATTCAATTTCTGAATTCCTTGTCGGATTTTGTACTTTGGCCTGTTGAAATGCAGTACGCAAGCCTGGTCGCTAAACGGAAGATCACCCATCCAAGAACTATCCGTAATAAGCGACACTGCATTTCGATTTCCGAATCGCCGGATTACGGGGCAATCTCCTGGTTTAAAATAAAAGTAACCTTACTTTTTGATCATAGCAAATACGTAGCAATGCAAACTCCAGTCGGAAGATCCAGGGGGTTAATAAATATTTTCGTTATACAGTCTATTACTAAATGTCTCATTTGGAAAATTGTTAAAAACATCTAAGAGCTCAAAAATGCATATATTTCTAACAAGACAGATTATATCTAGTATAGAGATTTTCATGGTTAATATATAATTGAACAAAAAACTTCAATCAGGAAATAAGAATTTTTGCAGTTTATATAGCATATTCCCACTTGTTTGAGATACCATTACTTGGAAATTTAGACTAATTCTTCTTCAAAACGCAGATAAAAAATCACCATGTACCCCTGGCAGACCATTTAAGATCGAAACTAAAACCTTCTTTCGCTGTTCCCTATTATTATCTATCTATTGTCTGTACTAAGTGAGGTCGATAGGACCGGTAATTATTACCCTTAACAATCCTCCGTACAATTTCCGCTGACATTTCGAGAGTTGATATTGTGACCACACTTGAAAGTCTAGAATGAAACGTACGCTATAAAATTTATATATTTATGACTATGCTAATCGCCAACATGCAAAAAATTGATCTAAAAAATGCGATAAAAAAAAACAGGCCTAAACAAGGAAGACAAACCACGCAACGTTCGGTTACGGGCATATCACTGTCACCGTATCTAAAACGGTTCATTTTACGAAAAAAAATCGGCAATTAAAAATTATTTATTTTCGGCGGTCACGGATAAAAAAAATATATATATAAAATGCGACAAAAAAACTGTTTTTTCAATTAAAATTTAAATTTTTTCAAATTAAATTTTGCCAAATTGTTAGAATGCAAAGGAATATTTTGGGCTGTTATTTTTTGTTGAGGAAACTAGCCTGAAGAATATGACCATCGTATAGATATTAGTAATTTAAGACTAAAAGTATTAAGAATAATAGGGCTTTGGATGCATATGAAAGCATTCAAATAGAAAAATGTAAGAAAATCATGAACCGAGATAAAGGACCGATTCCGTCAGTCAACTTTTTCAATTATTAATGTAAGACTTAGTAAACTTCGCGGTTCATGACTTTTACACGCTTCATTACGTAGGGTTTTACAAATAGAACATAGTTTAGTTTTATAATTAAACTAAATCTTCTCCTGATGATGTTAACTTGGTTAGCAAAACGTGCGTCGGGAAGTTAAAAAAAGTTATTTGAAATTTATTGTTAAAATCATGTAATCAGATAATTTTAGTCCCTTTAATTGTTAATCTAATATCTCATTCTATAACCTCAAATAATGAATGTTTTTCTAGGTAAAAGTAGCAAGTGTCTGTTTGGCTGGAAAATAAAAACAAACTCGTATAGTTATGGCCTCTTTATTTTGGGATCCGTATAGGATATTGTTCATCGATTATCTTGAGAAAGGTAAAACCACCAAGAAGAAATATTACATAGCGTTATTGGTTGGTTACCTTTTTGCAATCTCGTCCTTCAAACGCATTGAAGGACGAGATTGCCAAAAAGTGACCAAATGAATAAAAAACGTGCTGTTTCATCAAGACACAATTTCACCGTGTCACAAACCGTTGGCAATAGCGGCTAAATTGCATGAATTGCACTTCAAAATGCTTCCTTATCCACTGCATTCTCCAGCTTTGGCCCCCAGGGACTAATTCCTGTTCTCAGACCTCAAAAAAATGCCCGGTGGAAAGAAATTATGCTCCAATAAAGAGGTAATTGGAGAAACTGAAGGATATTTTAAAGAGAAGGAGAAATCTTTCGATAAAAAAAATTTAGAAATATTAGAAAAGCATTGAAATGATTGTATTCCTCTTCAAGGAGAATATATTGATGAATAAAGTCGAAATTATTAAAAAAAGTGTGTTTTATTTTATGTGTTATACTAAATAATTTTTCAGGTGACAAATAAAATATTCAGAAGTTATTCGTAGGGTAATTTAATGTTCATTCTAGTATAAGAATAGAAACGGCTTAATATTTTAATAGTTATGGCCAGTGTTTGTTGGCACAAAATCAACACGTAGCTAATTAGTAATTGTTTTTGACTTTGTATGAATTTTTTTTACTCCACAATGCATCACCGCTTCTAATATTAATTATTAAACACGTTCATTATTGCATTTTTTTATATAATGGTAATTTTTAATTAGCATGAAACTAATCTGATACAACTGAAGGTGCATACTATTCATCTACTGAAAAAAATAACTTTATTCATTAGGTGAATGCTGATGAACTAATATTATCCAACCTTCATATTTACAATTAATATTAATATGCCAATTATTGGTGAGATCACACTGTGCTAAGGAAATTCCAACTTATAATCGACTCGGATTTTTACAAGAAATTTCTCGAATAAATAAATTTTATTTTGGTTTTTTTTGGGTCGATGGCACAAATTTCAATGTCACCAATATACTGTTTTGTAAATAAAAGTAAACACGTATCATGTTTCCCCATTTTAAATGCGATCTGTAAAGCAAAACAAGTTTGATCTTCGAGAATACATATATATATATATATATATATATATATATATATATATATATATATATATATATATATATATATATATATATATATATATATATATATATATATATATATATATATATATATATATATATATATATATATATATATATATATATATATATATATTATTATTATTATTATTATTAGGTGCGTATAGACCCGGTTGGATTACGCAAAGCATCCTGACTCATTTTCGAGTGTTCTTTCTAATCCTCCACACCTCTCTCATCCTTTCTCCTTGGATTCTCTTTCTCTCCTCCGTCCACATTGTTCCTGATCTCCTCGAAACTTCGCTCTCAGATGCAACGTTCCACATATGTATTTTGTGTCTGTACGTTCTTCTATCCTCAATCTCTGTCGGACCCATTTGTGCCTTTCCCAGATCAGCTCTGACTTGTGCGGTCCATGGTACTGTTGACTTGACTCCTTGTATGTACGTAAGAATTCTGTTGGTTAGTCTTGTCGGTGGGAGTCTACTAATATGTCCATAGAATTTCAACCTTCTTTTTCTTATGTCCGCCGCTACGTTGGAGATTCTCTCTGTGGTCTTTCTAGAATGTAGTCGTAGTCTGTATCTTTCCTCTGTCAGTTTTGGACCGAGAATTTTCCTCATAATTTTCCGTTCTTCTTTTAGTATGTTTTCTATGCCGCTTTTTGTATGGAGTGTAAGTGTCTCGCTTGCGTATAGTACCTCAGGTTTGATTACTGTGTTGTAGTGTCTTATTTTTGCGTGTGTGGATAGGCATTTCTTATTGTAGATATTGTGTGTCTTGCCTTATGCCCTCTTCATCTTCTGCAATCGAGTCTTCTCTGCTATCTTCTCTCCTCCTGTGGGTTCGAGGATCTCGCCTAGGTATTTGAAGTGAGTTACCCTATTTATTTTGCCGTATTTGGTGTTCAAATCTTGGACATTTAATTTTGAGCAGAATAATTCGGTTTTTTGAAAGGATATTTGTAGGCCAACTTTCTCTGCACATTCCTTGAGGACTTCGATCTGTTTGGTTGTCCTTTTTTCATTGTCTGCGAGTATGGCTAGGTCGTCCGCGAAGGCTAGGCATTATATTTCTAAGTTGTTTTTGGTTCGTTCGAGTCGTATTGGTTTCCAGTGTCCTTGATTTTTCAGTTCCTTTTCCCATTCCCTTATGACTTTGTCCAGGACGAGGTTGAAGAGGAGTGGGGACAACCCATCTCCTTGGCGTACTCCGGTTTTAATCAGGAAGGGTTCGGAAATTTCTCCCATAAATTTCACTTTAGAGATTGTATCGGTCAGTGTCTGCTTGATCAATCGTAGTGTTTTGGGGTCGAGTCCTTGTTCTTCTAGGATGTTGAACAGAGATTTTCGGTCAATGCAGTCGTATGCTTTCTTGAAGTCAACGAACGTGTAGATGATTGGGACGTTCCTGATAGCTTTGTATTTCAGTATTGTTTTTAAGTTAAAGATTTGATCAGTGCATGAGCGACCAGGCCGAAAGCCTGCCTGGTACTCGCCATTCTTGTGTTCTAGTTGTTCCTGTGTTCTCTGGAGAAGGCATGCTGAGAAGATTTTATAAGTGACTTGTAGTAAGGAGATTCTGTTTGCCAGATGTTCGTGATAATTTGCGTGAGTTCCCGCAGTGAGTTTGGTCCCAGGTTTTTTAATAGTTCCGTGGTGATACCATCTTCACCTGAAGTCCTGTTCTTCAGTTTTTGTATGTGCTTGTGAATCTCTTCCTGTGTTGGTGGTGGTGATTCTGAGTGGGTATAGACACAATTTTTCTTGGGGAATCTTGTGTCGCGTTCGGGGCTATTGAGGAGATCAGAGAAATAGTGTGCCAGCACCTGACAATTCTCCTGATTGTTTAGCGCTAATCTCCCATTCCGCTTTCTAAAGCAAAGATTCTGTGGTGTATACCCACGGATTTCTCTTGCGGAAGTCCTATAAAAATCTCTCGTGTTATAATTGCGGAAATTCTCCTCTATAGAGTCTAGTTGTTCCTTCATGAACTTCCTCTTAGTTTGTCTAATAACTTTGGCGGTCTGTTTTCTAGTCTCGTTAAAAAGCTGTTGGCTTTCTGGGAATTTTTTACTGTTGTACACCTAAAATGCTCGTTTGCGTCGCTGTAATGTATTTTCGCATTCCGAGTCCCACCACGGGTGTTTTGTGTTCTTTTTCAATAGGATCAGTTCCTGTGCTTTTTGTGTGGAATTTTTCCCGTGTATCTGCCTGTTTATTTTCCCATTCCTCTGTTATGTTGGATTCCTTGACCCTTTTCGTGTCGAATTTCTGTAGATGTTCCTTCTTCTGATGAATTCTCCTTGGGGTGAATTTTACTTTGACTCATGTTAGGTAGTGGTCTGAGTCGATGTCTGCGCCTCTGCGGGCTTGAACATCATGGATCTCTCTTTGTTGTGGGTATGAGATCGCAACATGGTCTATCTGGAATTCACCAATCTGTTGTATAGGCGATCTCCATGTCTTCTGTTTTCGTGGAGATTTTGTGAGGGATGTTGACATGATCTTCAGGTTATTCTGTTGGCATAGTTCAATAAGTCTTATGCCGTTCTTGTTGGCGAATTTGTGACCGGGGAATTTGCCTACGGTTTTCTGATGGATTTTTTCCCTACCGATTTGTGCGTTAAAGTCGCCCAGTAAAATTTTCATCCTTTCATGGACATCCTTTGTGACCTTTGCCATTATCTTTTCTAGTGTTGCCCAGAATTTCTCTCTAGACTTGGGGTCTTTCTTGTTGTCCCCGTTTGTGGGGCCATGTACGTTGATCATGGTGTATTTTTTAGTTGCGCACTGTATACACATTTTCATCAGTCTATTATGTATAGGGGTATATATATATATATATATATATATATATATATATATATATATATATATATATATATATATATATATATATATATATATATATATAAACAGAGAAATTTATCTCTGTTTATATGACAGAGCAAATAAAAGAAAAAAATATATGAACACGCCACAATCATTCAGACATTACATAAGTCGTTCTTCTATTCCCAATTTTTAAGCACTTTGTTTCAAGTTTTTGTCTGAAGATGTCAAGATAAACTTTTTGATTCATAATCCTTTCAATAAAATGTAAGTTACCAGGGGCTTTGGTGGACATGCACCACCATGCCACTACGGAACCGACAGCATGTTTTACAGTCGCCTTGTTTAGATAGGGTTTCTATCATGCTACTCTTCTATGAAATTTGTTTCTATGTAATAAATTTCTAATCGTTTTGGGATTAACTTTTTTCTTTAAATGTTCTTCTATCTTTTTTGCTAATTTAGGAGCTGACAATTTGGAATTATTAGCAACTTTGCATGTAATCTAACGCTCATCATACATATTAAAAATATTTTTTTAAGAATTCCTCACATTATTTTTTTATCCAATGTTCATTGTTATAACGTTTTATAACGGTTTGTACTGTGGTGTAGGGCCTATTAATATTTTTTCCGATTTCCCGGTAAGATTTTCAATTTTGTAATGGGGAATCGCCAACTCTCTGCTACAGTTGTTTGGCACCTCTGATTTTATTAAAGTGGAAAATGTAAAACTTCCAAGTTCATTAAAATTGCTCTATATTGTAATAAATTGAATTCGGAACTGGGCAACTAAAGCAAGATTTTTTATTATAATAAATTGACGGTGTACGAGCTTCTATTTACTATTACAGGCTCCACCCATCCCTTCAATTGGAGGGCATATGTTTCGTACCTTGATGTTCCAGACTCCTCAGGGCATTAACACACGCTCTCCCGTCAAGAATAGGGAGACCCTATTCACAATACATAACCCATACCTTCGCCGACCTCCCATCAGATGGCGTAGATATGCAGTGTTAGAATTCTTTGCACTGCTTCCAATGAGACTAACAGTGCTGAGTGTAATCATACGCCCAACTGCTGGGTTCCACAATTTTATGTGGAACATACAACAACCTGCGTCTCCGCCTAAATCAGAATTTAACTGATTGTTTGTCTGGGGCCAGCCCCCAACCCTTCAACTGGAGGGTACATGTTTCGTCCCTTCATGATGTTCCAGACTCCTCAGGACGCCGACACACGCTCTCCCGTCAAGAATGACGGGAGAGCGTGTGTGGCGGAATGAATGCATCCTAATTTATTGGTACTGAACGGTATCCATCCAAAAGTATCATAATCTTGGATTCTAAATGAAGAAGAACCTAAATCCCTCTGTTCTTTACCTTACAGAATTTCTACTGGAAATAGAAAACGATTGTTTATTTGATTCAAAAAAAATTCCGGAAGGAAAGGAAGAAAAAAGGAAAAGGGGAGGCGAGTGTTAATTAGATTTCAGTGAAGCTCTTGTATCTCTCAGCCTAAAAGCTGTGGATATGAGATTTGGAATGTAATTAACTGAAGGATTGACTAGGACCTTGACCATATGTATTGAACAAGTCGGATGTAAGGCGGCATTGAAAAGCAGCTCATTCGGTGGTTAGTAACAGTTCCGTTCGTACACCGTTCATTACCCAACCCAGGCCCCATTCAGATACCAAGTGTACATAAATAAATTCACAGTGGGCTCCTGGAGAATATTAAAAATAAGGGAAAATTTGAACGACCCCACTGTGCAATGTTTCATCTTTATTTGATGTTTCAAAATGATTTTAGATGCTATTCGATAGAGATGCATCTGATTTCCCATCCTGAACTAGTGATTTAGTTCGAAATCCAAAGTTATCCTAATCACAGTCAGAACTTCTGGCATCCAGAATTAAGCGATGAAATCTCCTTTGAGGACACTTGGATTAATGTAACAGAAAAGCGATATCAAGGTAACGAAGCCCCAGTTTGCTTTTGCTGAACATTAATAAGGGAATCCCCAGAAACAAAATACTAAAAATTCTCACTCGTAAAATACTAAATTTTTATTCGTAAATTTCTACTCGTAAAATACTAAAACTAATATTCTAAGGTGAGATTATGATTAATAATAATACGTATATCGCCATAATTTGTTACTATGCAAAATACATTATAGCAAAAAAATACAGTTGAAAAAATCTGAGGTCATTTTCTGCTTTTAGGCTAAACTTTATATAAGATACACCATGTTTTATTCAACGCACAAAAACTAAACTCATTTTTGTTTAACATTGTTATTAATTCGACCATTAAAGCTGACCGTCTTTTTCTGAACTCTTTTTTGTACATACTAATTTTTTTAATAGCGTTTCAAAAGTTTCTCTTCCAATAAATTACTGAACATTAAAATGTTTGTTTTTTAGCTCCTTATATACCAATAATTCATATTTACTATTAAAGTAAATATATAAATTAATAGTGCAACAGTAAGTATTAGTTAAAGAAAATAAATATGCCTTACATTAATTAACTTTGTGTTGAAGTTGTCAGGTTTTGATTTCAATGACTCTCATTTGATAGAATAATTATAACCTAATATTTCTTAATCAATTAATATATCGAATGATTGATAAGTATAATCAGAATATTACTAAAAAAAATATATTTATCATCTATCCAAACTTTTAATTTTCCAATCTAAATTTCGTTTTTGATAACAGAACAATTTTATAATTTGAAATATAAGAAAACTAGAAGAAATCTCAGTGATTATGTTTAACCGAGGCAATTTTTTTTGCCAATTTCTTCGTCATAGGTCAATGACAAAGAACCAGATCAGAAAACAAAGATCCAAGAGGATTTCATGAACGTTCGAGTTGAATCTGCAGTAAAAAAAAATGTCCGGATAATATGATAGTTAGCAACTCCATCATTAATCATTAAATTTTTAATCTTTCGCCATTGTTAAAAACCTCATAATCCTCATATATTCGATATTAAACATAGGAGATAATATGACATGACAAAGATATATATTTCTCAGTTTTTCGATGATGTAATATAACATCTGTATTCTAATTTATGTATTTAAAATTTTCATTATTGTAGCATACAGAGGTAGAGTAAAGAGTGAGATCCTTTTTAAATAAAATAAAATTAATTATTTTGCAGTGCAGCCCTTTTTAGCTCAGTACAATTTACTTAACGATTTTCTGCCATTTTCTGCCTCTTTTTGAACAAAATACTCCTCTGTTTCGGCAATTATCGCTTCAATGATTGTGAATTTCTTTCTAGGGAGCTATATCTTCATGCCTGGAAAGAGAAAGGAGTCGAAAGGGGCCAACTCCAAAAAAGTAGAGTGAATGCAGAATCAATTCCTAGCGCAATTTGAACAATTTCGATGTTGCAATCGCTCCAAAAAAGAACAAGGACTATCATTAGCTACTTCTTGACTTTAAAGGACGCCATTTACAGAATTTATAATTTGGACGATGTTTTCTGATATTATATGTGATATTCCCAGATGATAATATTTAACAATAGGGCTCATAAAAACATCGACAATTTTCCATACAAATTTTCTGTTTAATAAAAATTCAATAACAAACATCAACACTGTCATTTAAAAGGGTTGAAGATAAATAATTCTGTATAAGTACCGTCAAACATCCTTTTCCACGACAAAGCCTGTACATCCCATAGTCATTCCTTAGTATATTTAAACACCACGTTTTTATTTGCAAGGTCGTATTTTAATTGTGCTTGGTAGAGTTAGCTTTTGTAAAAATATTTTAATTTTTGTAAAATTAAAAGTATTTAAAAAGAATCCTTGAGTACGAGGGTTGCTAATTATGAATCGGGAATTGGTAACAATGGTGTTGCTAGACGCTATTTGACATATACATCTAAAGTTTGACATTGTTGACTGTATAAGTACTCAGAACATTTTGTCTGTCTTACGAACGCTATTTGTGTTGTTTAGTGCCTGGAACATTTCATCTCAGTTAAAAAGTGAAATTATCTCCTGAGAATTTTTGTGCGATGATTTACCACCACTTTCGACGTGGATTATCTCAACAACAGTGCATCGATCAACTCACTTCGATATGATAAAACACCATCTAAAACCATTGTATATAACTGGTTAGTGAATTCAATCGTGGCCGTCGTTCGCTCACGGACGAATTTAATTCTGAATGAGAGACAACCATTTGTTTGCCAGAAGTCTTTGAATAAATAAGAAAAAACAACCTGAAACCCTTCTTCATCATGACAACGCGTGCTCTTACACGTCGGACCGAACAACTCAATATTTGACTGGTCAGAACATGGAATTGATGGGTCATCCGCCCTATAGTTTTGACTTGACACTCAACGATTTCTTTCCATTCCTGTCTGTGGTGAATAAAATACGTAGACAGTGATATAGAAGAAGCGGTTGATGCGTACGAAATGCATGTTTTGGAGATACCTCAATCAGAATGGAAAAAGTGATATGATGGAATTGGTTCAAACTTATGCAAAAGTGTATCGATCATCGCGGAAATTAATTTGAAAAACAATAAAACCATTTTCGATGATAAATTTTTGTTTTTATTTATTATTCCGGATACATAAATCGCAACCCTTTTATCAATTAAGTTAAGTCGTGTCTCCAAAGGAATCTCTCGATTTATTATTTAGACATTTACCTTCAGTTTTTTTTATTCTCTAATTCTGTCATATAAACATTACAAATTAAATCTATCTAACAATAATATTTGACCGGTGAGAACATCAAATTGATGGGTCATCAGCCGTATAGTTTTGACTTGGCACTCAACGATTTCTTTCTATTCCGGTCTGTGGTGAATAAAATACGTAGATAGCGATATAGAAGAAGCGGTTGATGCATATAAAATGCATGTTTTGGAGATACCTCAATCAGAATGGAACAAGTGATATGATGGAATTGGTTCAAACTTATGCAAAAGTGTATTGATCATCGCGGAAATTAATTTGAAAAACAATAAAACCATTTTCGATGATAAATTTTTGTTTTTATTTATTATTCCGGATACATAAATCGCAACCCTTTTATCAATTAAGTTAAGTCGTGTCTCCAAAGGAATCTCTCGATTTATTATTTAGACATTTACCTTCAGTTTTTTTTATTCTCTAATTCTGTCATATAAACATTACAAATTAAATCTATCGAACAATAATATTTGACCGGTGAGAACATCAAATTGATGGGTCATCAGCCGTATAGTTTTGACTTGGCACTCAACGATTTCTTTCTATTCCGGTCTGTGGTGAATAAAATACGTAGACAGCGATATAGAAGAAGCGGTTGATGCATATAAAATGCATGTTTTGGAGATACCTCAATCAGAATGGAACAAGTGATATGATGGAATTGGTTCAAACTTATGCAAAAGTGTATTGATCATCGCGGAAATTAATTTGAAAAACAATAAAACCATTTTCGATGATAAATTTTTGTTTTTATTTATTATTCCGGATACATAAATCGCAACCCTCTTATCAATTAAGTTAAGTCGTGTCTCCAAAGGAATCTCTCGATTTATTATTTAGACATTTACCTTCAGTTTTTTTTATTCTCTAATTCTGTCATGTAAACATTACAAATTAAATCTATCTAACAATATTTTTATAATCTAAACTAAAAACTTATTCTCTATCTAAGTTTGTTACGACGTACTCCACAAGACTCGAATCAAGTTTTTCATGTGATTGATATACATATAGAATACATTCTAGGCACTTTTCACTGTTACTACTGTAATTTGAACCGCCGAATAAGTCCGTTGTTGTCGAGTAACAAGATCAATCCGACATTTTCATAGCTTCCCAGTCTCCTCTGGTATTTGCAAACACCTTGATGTCATCTACGACCCTAGACACTTCCAGATATCGATGAATGTCTTTATTCCGAATGTACCATGGGGTATTGACATTGATGCGAAGTATTTTATTTTGAAACGTCTAAATGACTTTTACATTGGATTTCTTGGTGCCCAAAGTTAGATGCCGTAAATCCAATAGGCTTCAGGATTTGCTTATAACGAACCAGTTCATTGCGTATTGACATCAAAAGGTGACGCTCTAATAGCCGATACATTTTGCTAAATATAAGACCCAGTTGCTCACGTTTTTTCTTGACGTGCGTTTCTCATCTTAGCTTGGCATCCAGAGTCATGCCGAGATACTTGGCTTTGTCGGCATATTGGATTCTTTTCTGGTTGACTGTTAGTGGTTTATAATTATATTTCTATGTGAACTTGGCCTCATTTAATTTGATGCGCCATTTCTCTGTGTATTTGGTGACCACTCCACCGCACTATGGGATATCATTGGTATACAGCAAGTAAAGGACTGGCCTGAGAACGCTGCCTTGAAGCAAATATATTTTTAAGATCTAAATATTTCTCACCATGCTTGACTGTAAACTAATGGTCAGTAATATATCATTGAAGAATTTGGATCATTTGTTTTGGGAGTTTTAGATTTATAAAATCTTGACGTTTCGGTTTCTAATTTGAAGCCATTTTCAAGAAAATCTAGTTGATTTACTCCAAGGCCTCAATCTGCCTACTCCCCAGAGTTCACAACCAGAAAATGAACTCTAAATTCTCAATTAATCAACTAGATTCTCTTAAAAATTGCTTCAAAGTGGAAGACGAAACGTCGAGATTTTATAAATCTAAAACGCGGTTCTAACCAAAAACCTAGTAATTCTAATATTACCGACCGCGGAAGCCTTTCCGAACATTTATACATGTTCGGTTTCGTTTCCCTTCTTTTCATCACCTATTTTGCACAAATTTGCATTTTTCTTCATGAAGTGTTTGTTGGATTTGCAATAAACCACACCCACCCATCCTTCTCGTCGGGAAAAGTCTATCGATGTCGCTTTTAGGATGTTGACAGTGGTACATTCTAAAAATTTCCATGTTTTCTTACTCAAGCTGTCCAGTTCGGTTTTGGTTCAATTGACTATGCCCGCTGGGTATGGTATCCTACTAGTGGCAAAGCCTATGTGTTGATTGAATTTCTATCATTTAGCTTTGATACACATACACACACACACATATGTGTATATATATATATATATATATATATATATATATATATATATATATATATATATATATATATATATATATATATATATATATATATATATACATGTCGAGGAATATCGTTGCACAAATATTTATCTCTTCTAGTGCTCCCTCCATTACATTATTGATTCGATGTACTTGATGAAAATTAACCGTATACCAGGTGTCCCATTAAGGATGGATCGCAGCCGTATCTAGAAAACTATTTAGGAAGGCAAACATTAGGTTAATATTTTTTTAACTTAATGCAGGTAGTAGTGAAATAATAACTGATTTTTTCAGAAAAATCGAAATATCTCTTGACATGTCAGAGATATCGATTTCGGGTTTTCACTGGATGATTCCTCTTTAAATTACCTTTCTAGCCATGTAATAAAAGCTGTACCATTCCAATTGAAAAAAGTGAACAAAACTTCAAAAAACTATTGTTGAATGTAACGCCACCTCGCGGTTTCATTTATAAACTGAATAATTTATCTCCCAGATTATCTGATTGTCCATGCAATTGCCTTTTAAATGAATCCAAATTGAGGAAAATCGGTTAAGGCAAACGAACATTAGACGACTCTTTATCTCAATAGGTAAAACTCCCCCCCCATCCCTCTATTCGTGAAATTACGACAAAATGTCATAAAACAAAGTTGTAGGAAACAGTTTGCTAATTATAACTGAGAATTTGTTTTACTCGGTTAACATGCGAAAATACACAAAAAAATGATTTTTAAAAATGTTTACCTCGCCACGCCCTCTTGCGGTCGTTTTAGAAGCTTAAAAATATTTTTGGTGAATTTCTCGTGATCATTTTTAGTACAATTTTTTTTTCCCAAAGTGTGCGGGATAAATAGTTTTCAAGATACGGCCGCGATCCATCCTTAATGGGTCACCTTTTATATTTTTTTTCTACTGAGAAATTGGTACTTCATTAACTACTTGAAAAATAATATATATATTCTGCTTTAATTATGGTTTCGTTTTGTTGAAAATAATTTGTAGTTTATATTGGTATAACGTTATAATATTTTATGTAGTTGAAATAAAGAAATCTGAGAAAAATCAATTTATTCCATTACTTTTTTTTCTCACTGTATTTTCTTGGTGAGAAGGAACTAACATATTCTAAAACAATGTTGCGGAATATCAATAAAGAATTAATTTTCCTTTAAGTATAATAATAAAATGTAAAGTATTTATCTTGACATTAAATCTATGTAGAGAATCAAGGTCTAGGATAAGTGAATGAAAGTAATACTGCCTTGTGGTTTCGGTTCATGTAGTCTAGTAAATTGTACACTGAATAATACAATAACTAACAAACTACCTCAGCGTAAATATTATTTCCTGTTGTGATGAAATTTATTTTATTATTTCTTTATACAACATAGTCCTTTTAAAAAAGAAAAAAAAAATTTGTTCGACAGTTATAAAAAAATTATCGACAAATAACTGATTTAATTGGGTATATACAACTTGACTCTATTTGGAATTTTTGGCTACATATATTTCAGTTATATTACACAGACTTTCAAGGCCATCAGAACCAAAACCAAAATAAAAAAGTCTGAAGAAACGGTAATATATAAAACGGCGTATGTTAGATGAAATTACATGTGGAGATTTGACTGTATACATAGAAAATAACGGATGTATGTATGATGTATGAATGATTGTATGCCTTTCAGTTCATTGTGTAGTGAGCCTTTACATTATTTATTATTGATCTGCGACACAAAAAAAATATAATCATATCATTGAAGAATTACCAACAAAAAAAAAGTCATATTCAAAGTAGTTAGTTTCTATAATAAAGAACACTGCCCCTTCGTTTTCGACGATAAAAAAGTAGACTACGATTAAATTTAATATTTTCAGGGATGGTAGAATATGTTTCTAAATCATGCCGAGTGTCGATCCATTGATTCTGTGAAGAGAAACGACGTTTCGGCAAAATCTCATTTTGCCAAGAGTTAGACTCTTCAGTTGAAGCGGACAACACTTCGTCGTCATGACTCGTCATGACTCTTCATGTGTGCGAAACGTCATGACTCTTCATAGAATCAACGGATCGACACCCGGAATGATTTAGAAATATATATATATATATATATATATATATATATATATATATATATATATATATATATATATATATATATATATATAGAAAAATACCCATCCATACATACATACACAATAAGGATAACAACAAACGTCGTAGAACTGATGCAGTTCTAATCAAAGCCGTCTTTTGCAGCTCGGCGTAGGCAATGTCATCGAACTGTAGGCTGCGCAAGTCCATGAATTGGTATGAGATAGTCCCTAGTTTTCTTATAATGATATAGATGACTCGCAGGACCTTTCCAAAGTTGGAAAATCTCGGTTTTTAAATTTTATTACTTGTCCAATTTTTCTTTATCCTTCTCTTGAAGTCTCCCATCTCCTGGTGTCGCCAAATCAATTAGCAAAATCTTAAGTTTTTCAACGACTGTTATTACCGGAGTGTTGTGATCCTTGGCCTTATTCATCTGCAAGCGAAAATCCCTTAAGGATTTTAACTTCTTCATTTTGGACGATTATTTCCAGCCTGTGCTCGTAAAACTATACTACAGTTACAATACCAAACTTCCAGCACAATAACCAGTAAATTATTCGCGCAATATTATCATGCCGTGTCTTGTTCTGAGTATGTTCAATGGTCGAGCACTCGCGTATCAGGTATTGCACAGACTCCTCTTTATTGTTACATAGTCGGCACAAATTATTATTATAGAGTACCTTGGATCTTTTAAGTAGTTTGTTGGGAGAGCCTGGTCCTGGGCTGTAACCAGTAGGCTTTCAATCTTTTTTGTAATTGTGCCTCTCCGCCAGTCTTAGATTAAGTCCTAGTTACATTTTCCTTCGATTGTTCGTAAATAGTGTCCATGCAGTTTCTTTTCTCTCCAGGCGTTTATCCGCTTATCCGGCTGACCTCTTCTGTATGTCGCATTTGCTTCTTCCACCTTCAGGGTGCCTTCCTGCCTAACTACTTGCACCAGTTTCTATCCGCTCCTATTATTGTAGTAAGTCAGGCTGCATTTTGTTTTTGATGTGTTCGATTTCGTTTCCCTTCTTTTCATCACCTATTTTACACAAATTTGCATTTTTCTTCATGAAGTGTTTGTTGGATTTGCAGTAAATCACACCCACCCATCCTTCTCGTCGGGAAAAGTCTATCGATGTCGCTTTTAGGATGTTGACAGTGGTACATTCTAAAAATTTGCATGTTTTCTTACTCAAGCTGTGCAGTTCGGTTTTGGTTCAATTGACTATGCCCGCTGGGTATGGTATCCTACTAGTGGATATAGTACTACTGGCAAAGCCTATGTGTTGATTGAATTTCTATCATTTAGCTTTGATACATACACACACACACACATATGTGTATATATATATATATATATATATATATATATATATATATATATATATATATATATATATATATATATATATCTCGTATTAATCAACTGCAGGTTGAAGGCCCATTCAGCATGCTTCCAACTCTCGCGGTTCTAAGTTCTGCGCTGCCAATCGTGAGCAATACAGAGATATCATCAATCCATAGTACTTTCGGTCTTCTCTGTCGACCTTTGCAATGAAGAACAATCGATTTCAGGATCGTGTTGGTCCAGTCATGGTCTCATAGCCTCGCTATATGGCCTACTCTAGGCAGATCGATGAGATTGCAAATATTGTCAGCCCCATCTTTAGACTGCACCTCTTCCCAAATTCAAAACAGCTTGCATCGTAGTGATTACCAATAAGGGTGGCAGAAAACTCCCTTTCAAAATACATGCCGATCATTTTCACTATTGCCCAAGCTCAAAAGGTTTGGTTCTCTTGATCCATCGCACTAATTGTCTAATAGTTGAAGCTCTTCAACGTTTAGATGTTTGTGGAAGAAATCGGTCAATCTTCTTAATCTCTTCCTTGACTGTCGTCACCTACGTCACCAGACAGCCAACGCGTATTTTTATATTTGTGTTTTAATTGAAATATTTTTGTTTTAACACTTTCCAAACTTGGCATCCAAGTTAAAGCCCAAGTATATTGCTGTGTCTTTGTACAGAATTGTATTGTTGTTCAATTTCACTGTATGGAAATTAATTTTTCTGCTTGTGAAATGTATCTGAACATATTTATTTTTATTTAATTTAATACGTCATTTCTTTGTCCAAGCGTTAATGTCGTTTATTGCGCCTTGGAGATTGGCAGGTGTTACCAATTGATAAAATTGCAGTATCATTAGCAAATGTGGCCAGTTTGTTGTTTACTGCTACTGGAAGTCGCATGTGTATAACTGGTAAACCGCTGGTTCTACTACACTATCTTAGGGCGTTCTTGCTCTTATTAATTTTAGTTATGAATGTTATTGAATAATAAATATTTTAGTTATGAATATTATGAATATATATAAAACTGTAGTTTTCTTTTGAAGTAATTTATGAATGTTAAATTATCTTGCCAAATTCTGCAAATTCGCTGAGTTATATATGATTCCTGGAGCAGAGTAAATAGCACCGGTTGTGCAGTACTGCAGGATTAACTATAAGTTTAAAAATATTCTAATCAGACAAAATTGACAGATAATTTAAATATTAATAATGATATTCGAATTAACAAAGCTAATCCTTAGATTGCAGAGCTGTTATTGCGTAGTATTGGTAAACCTCGGCCAGAAACACGTTTCATCATTCATCTTCGTAAATACGAATGTCAAATTATATGTCTCTGTTCGAGTCCGCTGCCAACGTCAAGAATTCGATTAACAAAATTTCAGTAAGAGCGGAGGCAGATGTCGCGTAGAAATTGACGCCGATTCCGTAAATCAATAATAGCTTATTGCTTGCCATTAAGAAACATTCCATATTAAAAGTGTTCAGTGAGAATCAAATTATTCATTTGCCTCTTTGTTTATCGTCTTTTTTTTAATATCAGACTATATATCAAAATTTTTAATAATTTTTGAACTGATTGAGTTTCATATTTTCTGTTCGATTTCGATGTTTTCATTTTTTCGGTTTTTTGAGTCTGTCAATGAAACATGACTTTAAATTATATGTAATAAAGAATAGAGATCCTGAAGGTAATGAAGTTTTTGATTTGACAAAGCATGTTGCTAGCTTACTCCAGTAGAAGTTGTTCCATAGTTGTTCTCGCTATGACATAGATATCTCATACTTATGACCAAATAACTATAATATGTATTAAATATGATTCATTAGATGGCGTGCTGTGAGGTTTCAGATTTGTGTGTTCAGTTGATTGTTTATGGCGATGGAATTAAGCAAACAAGATTTTGCCATTGCCTAAAAAAAATATAAAATTTTAGTTCCAGCTATTATAAAGTAGTTTGTTATAAGTCGCTTAACTCTGCTTTACCACGACGGATATACAAAGAAGTTTCTAGTCTAAAAAATTATGCCGCTTAATTTTCGGCGATAAAAAATTAATTGGATATCTATTGAAGATGATGCTCATCATCATCATCAGCCCTTGTCCATCCACTGCAAAATAAATACCTCTTAAGTATACTTCTAAATCGCATAGTCCTGGGTTTCCTTCTGCCATTCGGGACTATTATACTTGATATAATCAGTCCAGATTGCTTTCGATCTTTATAGTTGACGTTTGTAATCAAGCGGTATTCATTCCAGGATTATCCTGGTTCACCTATCATTACATCGCCTCGCTATAAAGCTTGCTCGCTTTTATTTTAATTTCTTTACTCTTCCAATGATGTCACACACTTTCGTTTGTTCCCTGATCCATGTGCAAAATTTTTGTCTTGCTTTGTGATACCAAATATACATGACGCTCTGTGTCAGCTGAAGTTTTTTAAACTGATTATGGTATTAGTGTCCAGGTTTTAGTTCCGTATATCATAACGGGCAGGACGCACTGACCATAAACATTTGTCTTTATGCAAAATGGAAGTTTATTCTTAAACTTGAACTTGAACTTAAACTTGAACCCAAAAAATGCCTACCAGCCACATTTAACATACCGTTCCACCTCCCGGCCGAGTGGTCCACACCATCTAAATCTCATCGTAAAATAGAAGTTTTTCTGTTTTAAGCAAATTTATTAAATAGGACCTGACTATTTTTCAGATTTATTTTCAATCCAAATGGTTTTCCAATGGTCATTTGCAGCTATTTTATGCGTGTCTTTGTAGTATTTCTGGGTTTTATGGAAGGAGAATTATTTCATCTGCGGATCTAAGATGGCTTAAGTATGCCCATTGATCTTTATTTCATCCTGTTCCCAACCTAGATTACGAAATATTTCTTCAAGACAGACTGTGAAAAGAATAACTGTCAATAAGCGTCACTCAGCTGTACTCAACTTTAAGATCACCAAGATGAACTATCGCTGTAGCTTCATCATATATCGATTTTAGTCGATTTACATAGGCTTGCTCTACACCTTGACTAAACAATGCATTCATTCTGGCCAGCTTTGAGATTAAGGCAAATAATTTTTCGTAGTAGATAAAAGTCAAGCACAGCGGAGTGATGTATTCGTTGTGACTTTTTATAGCCTGCTGTACAACCTGGATGATATCCACCGTACTGAATCAATTTCTGAATCTTACTTGTTCTCTTAGTTGTGAGCTACTCAGTTTAATTAATATTTTTTGATGTTATCTTGGTGAAAACTTTTATAGGAGACTTATTGGATTATAATTCTTTAAATCTTCCACTTCTCCATATTTCTTATGTAAAATAATCACTTACTTTTTTCCTTAACCGCCCAGCTCATAGACAGTATTTGTTCTGCGAGTCATGTTTTTGTTTGAGGTATTTTGAGTATAATTTTGTCATTTTATCATGTAACTTTTTTTACAGTCTTTAACATATCAACAGTTATATTGTCGTTTCCAGGAGCTCTATCCTTTCATTGATTCTATAGCCTTTGTCACTTCCTTCACCAGGGTATCTGCTATTTGTTCTTCCGTAGGCATTGTTGTGTTTGGTTTTGATGTGACATAATTTTGAATAAACTTTTATAGCAGCCTCTAACACTCTCTGTCGCACCATTTACACGATGCCATTGTCATGTATTAAGGACAAAAATTGCGTCCTTTTATTTCTTAGCTTGTGTTTAGCTTTGTTAATTCTCCTGCGTTCTTCTCTCTCAAAGATTCTTTTACACTAGCTTCATGTTGATTCAATGCATCTTCTCTCAAATACGTTTCCTTATAGTTTTTCAAAGCTAAACGTATTCGACCTTGCCAAGAAGACTCACTCCATAATACTTGCCAAGAAGTATTCCTCATTTTTCGACTATTCATTCAATCAATGAGCTCATTGGAGATTTTTGACTGTTTGAAAAATGTTTCTCTTGATGCTCTTGAAGCAGCCACTTCAATCATATTATTGATGATTTCTGCATACTCATCTGTTATTTCAATCTTTACAGGGTCTTGCAAGACAGCAAAGTGTTTAGATTAAACAATCCCAAAATCGTTGTCAACTATGTTGGCCTCTTTATTCAAAGCCAAATATATATATATATATATATATATATATATATATATATATATATATATATATATATATATATATATACATATATATACCGTGTGTCCCAGCCAAATGGAATAAATTCGTTAATAAATAAATGGGGGCGTGTTAGAAAAAACGCTCGAACACGTCAATTGGTATTTTTAGATGCGCATTTTTTTCAATAAAAATTTTTTATACAGGGTGTGTCATGTAACAGTAGCCAATACCAACTTTCTTATTTTAAATACAACACCCTGTATATTATTTAATTTTTAGATTCTTCAGGAAATTCTAGACATATTTCATGTAAAATATCCTAGACTTATCTTCAACTGTTTCTATATAATATATATATATATATATATATATATATATATATATATATATATATATATATATATATATATATATATATATATATATATATATATATATATATATATATATATATATATATATATATATATATATATATATATATATATATATATATATATATATATATATATATATATATATATATATATATATGTATATATATATATATATATATATATATATATATATATATATATATATATATATATATATATATATATATATATATATATATATATGTATGTATTAGGGGGACCGAAAGTAATTAAAACTTTTTTCTAGCGAAATACCTTTGTTTATTAAAGAAATCTTAAATACCAGTCAACTATTTTTTTTTCATCATTTTCTAACACATTTTGCCAGCGTAAAGGCAGTTGTTCGATTCCCTTTTTAAAAAGTCCTTCGATTTTTCAATGAAAAACTTTTCCAAGTGCGTTTTCACTTCTCCAACATTGTTAAATATTTTATCTCTCAATGTTTGCTCTAACGATGCTCTGAAAAGGTGGTAATCCGACGGCGCGAGATCTGGTGAATATGGTGGATGAGGTAGAAGTTCCAATCTAAGCTCCCTTATTTCTTCCTGTGCTTTTTTTGTAGCGTGAGGCGTCGCGTTATCGTGTTAGATGATTCTTTTTTGTTATTGACCAAAAGAGATTGTTTTTCTAAGAGCTCTCGCTTCATTCGCTTGAGTTGTTAATAATATACTGTCGTTGTAACGGTCTGACCAGGTTCAAGCAATTTATAGTGTATGATTCCAGATAAATCCCACCATATATAAACAATAAACTTCTTTACTGTTAATGATTGTCGAGATGTCGGAACAGGGGCTACTCCGGAAGAAAGCCATTGTCTTTTTCGTACAGGATTCTTGAATGGTAGCCACATCTCATCTCCACTTACAAATCGTCGCAAAAAGGGATCGGCTTCATACTGAGACAAAAGAGACGCAATTTGGGTTCATCAATTCATGAGGAATCCAAATTCCTTGCCTGTACAATTTTCCTCTGCGACGAAGATGATCCTGAACTCTAGCGGCATTTTTGAGATTCCTATTTTCATTTTTAAACCATCTACGACACTTGTTTAATTTCAAAACATCCCCGTAAGTTCGGTAATTTTTTCACTGCTTCGTTTACCCTCATTCTTTAATTTAATTTCAGAACATACCCGTAAGTATCGGTAATTTTTTTCACTTCTTCGTTTACCTTCATTCCTTGATCGAATAAAAATAGCATACAATGACGTAAGTGTGGTTCTTCTATTGTTGGCCTTGACATCTTTCCTCCTTGGTAGAACAAAAACTTTTTAACCGAAAAATAAAACTTACAACCAAGCTTGAACGTAACGATAAAATTTCCGTATTTGCGGGGCCGTGCCTCTATACAAACTGACTGTGATTGAGGTCATCGAATATATATATATATATATATATATATATATATATATATATATATATATATATATATATATATACATACATATATATATATATATATATATATATATATTTATATATATATATATATATATATATATATATATATATATATATATATATATATGTATGTATATATGCATATGTGTATGTATATATATATATATATATATATATATATATATATATATATATATATATATATATATATATATATATATATATATAAGATTTTCATTAAGTCTCCGTAGCGTTCCTTTTCTGCTCGTTACCCCGAGAAGAAACACCAAATAAATAAAGCGAACAACTTTCAGGCCCCCCGATTTCGAAAATTAAAAGCCCCAGCTCGCAAATGAATTTAAATCACCTCCTTAAAACTCAATCGGCCATCTAGCCCTTAATTGTAAAGCAAGCAGGTCAGAGCAAAAAATAAATGGACTACGTAAAGCGGCAGCAGAAAATAAAAACGATCAAGCGATATTTATGGGGGGGATTTGTTGACTTTGCTTTTCCTATATTGTTTTTTTTCAGTGTTGTTTCTTTATTCGGCACGTTGAATCATCGATGTGACTGGAATGTGGATATACGCGATCTGTCTGGTTTAAAGTATGATTGCGGCAAAACTGTGGCTATTTCGTGGGTCTATATGACTCAATCACAGTAACGACTACCACTGCGATTCGGGAAACGTTGTTGAGGGAAACAAAACTATGATATACTGCCATGATCGAAATAGTAATGTAAATTTTATTTTAAAACTTTGCTTGCTTAATTTATCGATATAGCCCATCTGCTTTTTAAGTTGGTAGGACTGTCTTTGACATCTGAGAGAAGTTTCATATCACCTCGCTTGTTAAGTTAGAAATTATAGCGCCTTTTGTAATTTTTAAGCATTTTTGTCGGTGAGCTTTTTAATGGAGATATTTATGGAGCATATAATGTGCATTCAATTTTGTCTAAAAACGAGATTGCTTTTGCTGATGCATTAACAATATTAAGAACGTGTTACAGAGATGAAGCTATGTCATAAAAGAATGTTTAAAAGTAATGCAAGGATATTAGTAATGGCAGAGAAGCAGATAAAAATGAACCTCATTCGGGAGGACGTTCTACGCTAACCAGTAAAGAAAATATGATCGGAATCAAGGACATTGGACTGAGTTATAGTCGATTAAGTATTAGAGATATTGCAGATAGTACTGGAATATCATTTATATGGATTTAATGAATTTTGAAAAACAATTTAGGTTTGTTCCATGTGTCTCCTAGACTAGTTCTTCTAGACGTTAAAAACGCTATTTTTTTTTGAAAAACAACGTTGTGTTGAAGTTGCTGAAGAAATACTTTCATTGGATGATGACATTTTAAAGTATATATTTTCTGGTGAAGAAAAATGGATACAATATTCACCTCAAGCCCCATATTCACCAGTTATGGAACCGTGTAACTTCTCCCTGTTCCCTCGAAACCACTTCGTGGATGCCGGACTTAGTGCTGCCGTGCGGGGGAGTCACTTTCAAGAAGACAATATAAATTTGAAAAAATAATAAAGAAATAATAATTAATTATTCTAGCAAGATAATCACAGTTAAAATATCATTTAGTTTGTTCTGTTTCAACGTGTTTTACTAATTTTTTATAAACACTTTATTTCGGTAACATCTTTATATTAAGCAGTTTTTATAAAATTTATCAGCTTTGTTTTCAAGATTTATTGGACATTTTTCATAAGAAAACCTGGTTTTCCTCCCCTAAAAACGTAAATCAGCAAACGATTCAAAAAAAGATATTTATGGAAAATTAGACAAGTTTTTCTGCAGATGGAATCAACCTATATATTCGAAGTCGATTGATATAAATTTCATTAAATGTGAGTTTAAATCTATTTTTTTTTATTAATTTTCCGTACCCCCATGTGGAAGAAAATATAGTTCTTTTTAATTTTAAAAGATTTTTCTAAATTTAAATGAGGTTTTTTTTATGAACAAAATAGTATTTTTTCAAAAATTTTACAGAGTGTTTCAAAAAACACCGATTTAGGTTTATTATTTATATACATGGCATCACTACCCCCTATTTATGCCACTGTTTATTATATTTTCTTTAGCAACATTACCGAATTATACCTGTAGCGACATATAGTATCTCTGCAAGTAACTGGCCGCGGTGGTCTGGAGGGTCAGTCGCCTGGCTGGCAATCCAAAGGTAGCTGGTTCGATTCCAGCGCTCGGATGGGTGTTTTTCTTTAATTCTTCTGTCTGTCTTACTTCCTACCCTACACACACAGTTATATATACTCACATATACACACACACGTCCACACATATCCACACCTAAATGTCTGTGATTGTTTCTAGGCAAGAGTGTAAAATCCGGCAATGAATTACCCCTCAGTCCCGCCAGTTAAAGACTGGGTAGGACCGGATGCCTTCCTGATAGACTTATGGGTAGACACATAACCAAGGATTTATAGCCTGAGGGGGGTGCTGGCCTAGGTTTGTCGGTAGCTTATGACCGTGGTTCGGAACCCACGTTAAGCAGTAGGTCCAGTCGCTAAATAGCCTAGTTGCTGAAGCGCATCTAATCCTAATACCTTTAATCCATTATCCCTTCAAGTCAAATCAGGAACCATTTTCATAATTTTCAATGCTTATTACTAGGGAGAGGGTTTTTGCCGTGCAAAAAGCTTGTAGATTGCTGGAGCTCATGCAAAAAAAAAGGGCCGAGCATTTTTAAAATATTTCAAATTTATTCCCATTATACAGGATAAAATGCAAATAACTATCGCAAATTTAACCAACGATTCTTTACACCATCGCAAAAAACAGTTCCTTGCAACAAAATCTATGGATTTCTGCGAAAAAATTACGAAGTAATTAAATTCACAATCGAAAATCAACCATAAGAATTATTATTTTAAGTAAATTTCATTTTAATAGCTATTTGTTTATTTCACGTATCCTGAACTCAGAAGTATCTGCATTTTTTTCCATCACATCTAATTTTTCTACAAAATTAAAAAACTTTTATATTAAAGTTTTTAAGACAAAATGAATTATTAATTATTTATTTAAACATTTACAAAGAAAATATCAATAACAAATATTATATTACGATTATTCTGAGTGGTATCTTTTACATTTTTCCAGAAGATGCCTGGGAGTGATTTTTTTATGGATTGGGTCTGGAATACCACTTTTTATTGGCCAACAGTAATCAGCCATCATATTCACATTCCATCGACCTTGGCATCTTGTTTCTGTTGTTTTAATGCCTTGATGAAATCGTTCTCTCTGTTTTTCACTAAAGTCACCAAGATTTTCAGAGAAAAAATCCAGATGTGAAGTTTTAGACTCATATTGCATCCCAATTTTTAATATTTATCTAACAAGGTTGCCACTAGGGATTGCAATCCCGCTAAACGGGATTACGCATTCCCGCGGGATCCAGCTGCTTTTATTAATCTGTTGGATCCCGCACCTTCAAAGCGCGGATCCGTGGATCCCGCAAATTAAAAATTTGGCGCTAAAACTTTCGCGGCGTAAATCGCGAGTAGCACGAGCGTGACATTGCCGTTCCGCACAGCGCGCCACGCCGGCGACTAGCGGACGGTTGGCGGGCTTTCCTGTCAGTTGTTCATAAAAAGTACTGCGCTGCGCAACCTGCGCACGTCTCTCTGTACAGATGGCGAGTGTTTTCGTATTCACCATCCGGCGTTTAACGTAAGTACCTAAATTTTAATGTTTTTGATTTAGTTTTGTTCTGTGCTATTTTAAAATAAGATTGTGTGTCGTAAATAACAACATAATGTCGTAATGTTGCGTGAAACATTATGACTTAAAGTAGTTTTTGTTTTTGTTAATAATGTTTTTTAGACATGGTTATCGATGATAGTGAAGCGGATTACCCGTGTGGGGTGTGAGAATGTAGCAGAACACTGTGTAAAAATTAAATAAATGAATCTAAATCTATATTACAATAAACTTTATTTATTATTTGCAGGTAACTAGTAAATGAATCATGTCTAAGTCCATTGAAACTAAGAATCCCGAGAAAGAGAATAAAGGCGACGGCGATCAGCCAACTTGAAAAAGTTCTGTAGCGTTATTTCAAGACAAATGAAAAAGGTGGCAAATGTCTTCTGTGTTCAGCTGAACTAAAAATTAGTCAACGTTCTACCAAAGGCTTGAAAATACATTTGAAGACTAAACATAATATCGATATCGGTTCTCGGAACGATGACACTATATAGTACCAAAGAAGAAACCCAAAACCATGGACATTTTTCTTATCAAAGAAAACCCCTTTGACAAAATGATCTCTAGGATGGTATGTAAAGAAGGATTCACCTTAACTTCCTATTGCATATCTACGGATTTAAGACATTTATTTTCTAAAAGCGTAACAAACTTTTGTAACACAGTTAAAGCTGACATGATTATTGAATTTGAACGTCTCAAGAAAGGAAAACAGAGATTTTCACACACATTTGGCGAATGGGCTTCACAAAAGAATCATCGATACTTAAATATCAACGTCCATCAGAAAGAAAACCGTTTTAATCTGGGTTTGGTCCATATACATGGCTCGGCTACCGCAGGACATTGCATTAGTTTGGTGAAAAAACGCCTCATGAGTTTTGGTCTAGACTTAGACACAGATATTATCGCAATTACAACGGTCGGCGCTAGTGTGATGGTGAAGATTGGCAGACTTTTGCGTTGTTCCCAGCAGCTTTGTTTTACACACGGCTTACAACTAGTGGTGGTTGATGCACTGTATAAGAAAAGCAATTCTTCAATATCAGAATGCCCAGCAGCAGCATTTACGAAGGAATCTGATAGTGATGATAACGATGATATGGACGCCAATGAACAGGCTGTGACTGTAAATATAAATTCACTGCCACTTGAAATGATTTCTACAACATGACGATCTATTGAAGAAAGTACGGAAAGTGGTCAAGATTTTTAAGCGGTAACCAACTAAAAATGACGTCTTATAAAAATATGTCAAAGAACAAGAAAGCCCTAAAAAAGAAATGGCATTGACATTAGACTGGCGTACTCGCTGGAATAGCCTTTTGAATATGTTTGAACGATTCTACAATTTGAAGAATTGTATTGATAAAGCATAATATTGAAATTGAATCTGAGATTAAATTCAGCGATTATGAGTAGTTCATAATTAACGATCTTGTTGCCTACAAAGTTGAGACACTTTGTAGGCGAGAGTCAACGCTTATCACTGCGGACACAACAGTTTGATTTATTTTAGATAAATTGCAACAACAAAACGCGGTGTTGAGTAACCAGTTGTCATAGTCTTTACATGAACATATTCAAGAACGTCGCACTGATTTTGCAGGAGTTTTGATTTATTTGCAAAATCCGAAAAAGTACGATGAAGAAGCCAAAAATACAGATCGTATTTGTACATTCTTTATGCCAAGAAAAGAAATAAAGAAAATAATAGAAAGAGTCGTAGTTCAAGATGATGAAACATATGCAGATGACGCCTTGAAACATACACCTATAGCTGGAACATCTCCTACTGATTCAGATCCTACCCTAACGCTAAAAGAAGAATTAGAAAAACAGCTTCAACAAGAACAATAATATTTAAGAAAAAGCCAGACAACAAGCAAAAGGACTTTGAGAAAATTTTGAAGATAGAAATAATGTTCTTTGCGTCCGATGGTATCAGAGAAGAGTACCTGACGCTCGCCTATGAATATATCCTCACGGTTCAGCTTAGTAGCGTAGAAGCCGAGAGAGTTTTCAGCATCAGGATATACTTGCAGTTCACTCAGAAGCAGGCTCGGAGATGATACAATAAATGCCATTTGCTTCTTAAGAGCGTATTTTCAAAAGTTATCACCATAGGTTGATATCATAGTAATTAATAACATCTAAGAGAAAGTTGTAATTTGATTATTAGTCATTATATGAATAAGACTGAATTAAAAATATAAAACTGTTGTTAGGAATAAGGGTAAAATTAAACAAAACTATCAAACTATGCCAAACATTTAAAGATAAATCTAAGAAAATAGATTATTAATTACTTATACTTAATTAATAGAAAAGAAATAATTTATGTTGCTTAATGTAAGAAATGTTTAATATAAGTTGATTTTTACACAAAAATCTGTAGTTTCAATTTGATTTTATAACATAATTTCAAAGATGCGTGATCCGGAGTTGAGTAATCCCGCTTATCAATCCCGCGGGATTGAATGAGCTGCGACAATAGTTGCGACAATAGTTGCGATAATATTGTTATAGTCTGAATGTTTATGATTATCGAAAAAATGATGTAGAATATTTTAACAACAATAACAATCATCAATATGGTTAGTCGGCTCCCTCCACATCATAGACTTAACAAAAAACGATTTTTTTTCGTGTTTTGTCCGCTGTTTTAATTAAACATTAATACTAAATACCGTATAGCCTAGAAATTCAAACTTCCAAAACAAGATGGCTAGTTTAAATTGTATTGTAAATAGATTAATTAATTTTACTTTAAATAAAGATAATTATAACAAAGAATTAAAATTAATTAGGGAGGTATCTGAAGTGAATGGTTATGATAAGAAGATTGTAGATAAACTAATTAAAAAACATAAGTTCGGAAAATGATTGAAAGAATCTTCGACTTTTCAAAAGGATCAGATCACAAAGAAATTCATGGTAGTACCATTTGATGTTCAGTTGACAAGAGGACTAGACAAAATTTTGAAAAAAGTGGACATTAAGGTTGTGTACAAACCATATAAAAAAAGTGTTTTGGTGTTTATTGGTAAATCTCTTCAAGTTTAGTAAAACAACCATGCCAAAATTTCCTCGGGTTTGGGGTGTTATTAGCAGATAAACGCAAATGCACATTTCTAATTAACTGTCACTAGGTAACTTAAAATAATGGGTGAAAAAGTAAACAATATTTAGTAGTAAACATATCTTTATTACACAAGTCTAAAAAGTAACAGGTTTGGTAAAAAAGAAACAAAAAATTCATCATCTTCACAAAATGCATATACATAATATGGATTTTTACTCTCTTTATAACAGATACCACAAACCCACTTCTTGCATGTGATACACTGTAACCAGTCTACTCCCATATTTGTGCTCCATTTTGTTTTACAAATAGACCATGCATCGTCATCTTCTTTCTTTGATGAGTTAGGCTGAGACGCAACAGAGTGCGTCGGTTCTTCGTCAGACAGTTGCATCACCTGGCCTAATTTTTTTACCACGCTTACGACTTCGTTCATTCGTCACACCGCGATTTTCTTGTAAGAGATCAATGAGAGATGAATCCAAAACACGTGAGTGAGACGAGAAAGTGCTTACTATATTAGTTAGTCTATTTTCTTCAACGACTTCTCAAGAATCTCTAGTTCGCTTGATATTAGATGCTGTTCTGATATTCGAGAGAATATTCAGACGCATAAAATTTACGATATAATCGGGTTCAGGTAATTTTTTGTGGATTTTTAGTCCCTATCTATTTATAGCCCCACCTTGTTTATAGATATATTTTTATATTATTATATCTAAATCTTGAGGTTTAATAGGGAAGCCCCATATTGCAACGTAAAGTGTCCGCAATCAAAGTTTCTTCTTCGGGATTTAATGCAAGAGGATCGCCCACTTTTTTATTGTATGCGTCACTTAATATATTTTGAATAGTGCCACGGGTATTTTCCACTTTTTACCTGCTTTGGATTGAGATATGCCCTTTTTAAAATCTACTAGTGCTTTTTTCAGGTCATTGTCATTATAATTGCGATAATTACGCGCGCCTATTGCGCTACCGTATTTACGGGGCATCGTGACGCAAAACACAACCTCCCGTAACAAAACTGAATCATGCACATACAGGTTAGCGCCCGTGCTTCTCTTTCCCACGCCTGCGATTCGCTCCCAAAGCTCGGTGCCAATTGCACCCCAATTTACAGTACTATTTACGGAGTCAACGATTTGAATTCAATAGTAAAACCAAAATTAACATTAAATGTACTTTTAACAAAATTTATAATTTTTTGTTTCTTTTTCAAAACAATATAATTTCCACTAACAAAAATATAGCAAAATGTATCAAAATAAAATGTATCAATTTAACAAAGTGTATTCACACTATTTTAACAGTTTCTTGAAGGCATATTTTTTTAATAAATATTATTCAAACACAAACTCTTACCACTTCAATCTTCAATATACATTTTATAAACAGAGTCAATGTAACGACTTATTCTACTATGCCGGTGTTGCGAATGAGTGTTGTTGCTGTCGTAACTAACACGCTTTCTCAGGAAAGGTCGCATAACTCGTGGAAAGAGCGTCAAAACTAAATAGTTTCATTTATTTTTATGAAAAGAGTAAAAATTGGCACTATATGGACTTTCTATAAAACCTGATATAATACGATAGAAGGAGTGGTGGATTAGTTGTTAGTCTGTGTATTTAAATTCCATTTAAAACCAACATTTCATTCCGTGCGCGGATGTCACGATATGCTTATTTTCTGAGGAGCCATATTAAAAATATACCAAGACTTTTTCAAAGTGCGGGGCTACCTTTCTAACCCATAGAATGGTGCCAAGCTTACATAGACTAAAATGGTGGATATTTAGCCATGTGTTTCTTAATGTGACGTGAATAGTTTACAACGAGTTATGGCGTGAATAATTAGTGCTAGTAATTTTAACTTTTACATTAAACGACTTTAATGTGTAAGTAAAAAAAATAATGCAAATTTATGCTAAAACATATGGAATAAATGGCTAGAAAGATGTAATATTATATTTTTAAATAATACCTTAAGAGGACAATGAAAGAAAAAACTGAATTGGTATCGTTGCCAATAGTTAGAAAAATAAACTAGTATTTTCCGCGAAACTGGTTGCATATTGAATACATGTGAAATTTTTTGTTCAAAATAATTTAAAGAATCGCTGGTTAAATTTACAAAAGCTACTCTGTATACAGAAGAAATACTTTAAATTTTATTTTTAAACATAAACAAACATAAAAAAAAATGTAAATATATAATTTTGTACTTGTTACAAAAAAAATGGAATTAAATTTAACATTAAATATGCCATAACTAGAAAAAATATTTTGGAATTGATAAATCTTTTGTATACCGTCCTCATCCATATCCGCGTACGATTTATTTCGGCGCGTTTGAAAGGACTCCCCGAACTCGAACGGAAAAACGAAAAAAAGTTCGGTATAAAAAGTTTCCTTTATACAGAGCGTGTCCATCATTGTCAGATTCGTTCAAGTAATCGTGCCGTCTGACCGTGATGTTCCAAAATTTACTTCCTAAGTGAAATTACATCTGGGGCACGGAGGAAAGATAAAGGTCCAAAATGAATAACTGTCGAATCTTTTTCCACGAAAAATATAGCCCCCTTTCATCGATAAAACTTCGCTTCGGTGGTATCCAATAGGTTCCTTTGTACTTGGTATCTTCTTTTTTGATACATTACACCTGGATTGAACGATATTAACGATTCCGGTAACTAACGGAACAAACGCCAAAGGGTAGTAATTAAAGACCCATTAATACTTTTAAAAAATATAGAAAGAGTTTTAACAAAAGCCGATCGTGTTTTGTTTATAAATATTCCGTTAGATTAACATTCATTATACGTTGAGTTAAATTCAAGAAGATTTACCGTCTAAACGTTAAAAAAATGTTAGCATCATCAGGAAATAATTTGAATGTTTTCACTAGGAGCAACTATAAATATGAAATACTTAAATTTGCTGAGGATTTGCATTAGCAGGGTGTCTGTTTAGAGGATATGTGGTTAGAAATTTCTTTAGGGCATACCATATTGGTACTAGCTGTTATTTATCGCCCCCCTAAGGCTTATATCGATCGAACTGTAAGTTACCTCGATAGTTCACACAACTGTGAACTATCGACAACGGTTAGGTGTATGGTTGTTGTGTGTTCCACATGAGATTATGGAACCCAACGGTTGGGTATGTGATGACACTCAACTACTGTTGTCTTATTGGACGCAGTCCAGAGAAATCTGACATTACATATATACGCTATCCGACGGGAAGTCGGCGAAAACATTGGTTGTTGACTGTGGATAGGGTCTCCTTATTCCTGATGGGGGAGCATGTGTAGGTACCCTGAAGAGTCTAAACATTAAGAGACGAAACATATGCCTTCCAGTTGATTGGATAAATGGGGGCTCGTCTCCAGACATCAACCAACAAATATGTGTATATATATATATATATATATATATATATATATATATATATATATATATATATATATATATATCATCATCATCATCATCATCATCAGCCCGTATCGATCCACTGCAGGATGAAGGCCTCTTCAGCATGCTTCCAACCTTTACGGTCCTGGGCTTTCCTCTGCCACTCGGGTCCAATATACTTAACGATGTCATCAGTCCATCGTGCTTTCGGTCTTCTTCGCGGACGTTTGCGATCAAGCGGTATCCACTCCAGGATTGCCTTGGTCCATCCGTCGTCCCATCGCCTCGCTATATTGCCTGTCCATCTCCATTTCAACTGTTTTACTCTTCCAATGATGTCACAGACTTTTGTTTGTTCCCTGATCCATGCGCAGGACTTTCTGTCTCGTCTTGTAATGCCAAGCATACATCTTTCCATTCCCCTCTGTGCCACCCGAAGTTTTTGAATTGATTGCGATGTGAGTGTCCAGGTTTCACTTCCGTATGTCATAACGGGTAGAACGCACTGATCGAATACTTTTCTTTTCAGGCAAAGTGGGAGTCTGCTCTTAAACACTATGTTGAGCTTACCAAATGCCTGCCAGCCACATTTAACACGCCGTTCCACCTCCCAGGCGGTATTCCCCTCCATGGAAATCCTCTGCCCAAGATATACAAAGCTGTCCACAATCTCTAAATCCCTTCCTAAAACTGAAATTCTTCCTGAGCGAAGTTATTGAACATAACCTGACTCTTTTTCAGGTTTATTTTCAAGCCAAATGGTTCGCCAGCCCTTTGCAGTTCTTGTATGCGTCTTTGCAGCTCCTCTGGGTCTTGTGAAATGAGAATAATATCATCTGCAAATCTAAGATGGTTTAAGTTTGCACCATTGATCTTTACCCCATCCTGTTCCCAATCCAGTTTACGGAATACTTCTTCAAGGCCAGCCGAGAAAAGAATAGGCGATATTGCGTCACCCTGCCGTACACCTCGTTCTATATTAATTCCCACTTCAAGATCATCAAGGTGAATTGTGGCTGTAGCTCCATCATATATCGATTCTAATAGGTTTACATAGGCTCTCTCTACACCTTGGCTAAGCAGTGCATCCATTATCGCATGCTTTGAGATGGAATCAAATGCTTTTTCGTAGTGGATAAAAGCCAAGCACAGTGGCATGGTGTATTCGTTGTGCCTTTCTATGACCTGCTGTACAACCTGGATGTGATCCATTGTACTGAATCCACTTCTGAATATATATATATATATATATATATATATATATATATATATATATATATATATATATATATATATATATATATATATATATATATATATATATATATATATATATATATATATATATTAGAGTAATATTTTTCGATTTACGAATATTGATAAAAAAGTTGATTTTCTTACTTCCAGCATTTTATCGTTATTCAACAGACATGCTCCCGAAAAGAAAGTATTTATTTCCAAGCCACGTGCTCCTTGGCTAACACCTACCACAAAGCAACTTATGAAGCAAAGAGATAAAGCCTGGACTGAAAAATTCGTAGCATTGATCGCTGGGAGTATTACAAACATAGTAGAATCTTCACAAAAAATGCTATTCGCAGAAAGAAAGCGGCGTATTTGAGATATTTGAATAATCAGAGTATCTCCAGTTTTTATAATGCCCTTAAGTTTAAATATTCGCAAGTCTAAAGTCTCAGCTGGCATTCCTCATAACTTAAATAATGCCGACGATATTAAGTTTGTCTTTTGCCTTAATCTTTGAATCAAGCAATCCATTAACTACTACTCTAAATTTTTATAACACTTATAGAAAAAATGATGCCTTTAATTTCACTTTTAAGCCAGTTAAAATATCTGATTTATGAAATATTTCATATCATGAAATCTAATGTCAAATGATTGCAATTATGCATGCCTGCAATTGACAAGTATAGTCATATCATAAACTGTTGTTTGGTGTGTGGTTTTTTTCCCTTCAATGTGGAAAGAGGCGCTTATAATTCCTTTTCCTAAAGAATCTAATCCGTCTGACCTTGGCGATCTACAGGCAGTAAAATTGTTGCCGATTTTGTCAAAGGTACTGGAGAAGGCTGTGTATAAGCAAATTAATGACTATTTAACTAATATTAATATAAAAAGGAATAAAACAATTTTTTACTTTGTTATCTATCACTTTTATTTTTATAGTTTCTAACTATAGTTTCGTAAAACGACTTTTTTTTTCGTTTTTATTTTCTTTCGTTTCTTCTCTTTTTTCCCTTTTTATTTCTTGTATCCTTTTTTTTACGAGCTTCATTAGGTAGTTAGTACATTTCCTAGGTAATAGGTTAGCAATTAGGATCAATGTCTGAATGATTGTGGCGTGTTCATATATTTTTTTCTCGTTTATTTGGGTTTTTCGCCACTATATAAAACTCAAAAAATATCAAAAATACCTGTTCTTATGTAAAGAAAGAATCACTGGGTAAAAACAAAAAAAAACCAATCGGAGACAAATTTCTCAGTGATTCTTTACAAGATTTTAAAAACATCAAAATGTTATAAAAATTTTACAAACTTTTAACGTTAACGTTTCGGAGGGTCCTCTCCCCGTTTTCAAAACTAAACTAAAAAATAATTTATATTAATTTATAATATATAAAGTAACGAGTGAAAGTAAATAGATTTTTTTGTGTATGTCAACGATACTTACTTATTGTTGTTTTTTATGTTGACTTTTAAGTAAATAAATCAATTAGAAATAAAAGAAGTAAAATGCCTAACGAATTTCTTGCAGGTCGTCCAGGGACAGATATGCCTATCAAACAAAATGGGCTAATATGACCCTAATAATAACTACAAATTAAAAAAACTCTATTATATTTTGTTTGTTCTAAATATAATTTTTCATTTTTTTTCAAAAATGTTATGCTTATTTTCATATGTATGTTTTTGTTCTCAGTGAGAGCATAATATGTCTAACTCTCATTTTGTTTATAAATCATAAAATAACAAACATAAATTAGAAATAAAACATCATATACAGATATCCTTCTTGCCGGTAGTTTCGTCATCTGGTACATAGTTTTCGTCGTTATCTCTATCATCACCCTTTAAATCAGACAAACAAAAAACCTCGACGATTGCTGCCGCCATGTTTTGTTGTTTAGGCAGGTTTGGCTCAAATTATGGCTGGCGCAAAGACAAATTGTGATTCCTAAATTTGATCATAGATGTCAGCCCTGTTTTACTATAAATAATGGGAAAGGCAACTTAGACATAAACCGATATGATGCTTTTGAAAGAGCACAAAATTCCCTTGTCTTTTTCTTTCTTTTTTAGTGTATAGCAAAATTTAAAAACACAATCAAATAAGACAATCCCAACTTTTCTTCTGACAAACATCAAAACTTTGGGTTTGTGAAGTATATAACATTTCGGTTTGGCGATACAATGCCATCCAGCGTCAAAAACGGGACGGACTTTTACATCAATCCAATACTTTCATGGGTATAGCCTCAATCAAAATTACTGTAAGATAAAATTAAAGCAGATTTTATTCACCAAGATGTTGCTAAAGAGGATTTGAATATGTTTTATAGTATAACAAAAGAGATAAACAAAAATGCTTCAATTAAAAGGGAAAAATATATAAAATATCATTTTAAAAATAAAGCTAGACACAAAAAGCGAAATATCGCTAAGGCGATCCTTCCACTCTTACAAGCCTAAACTAACTGGAGCGAAAAATCACACATTGACGTGAACCGTAATTACTTAACCCCTGCTTTCGACTTTGTTTCATCATCGGGGTTAAACCGGGAAAGGGTTGAGGGGAAGGAAAGGGCTGTGTACGGAGAAAAGGGAACGCCGAAGAAATTGGTCCGAGAAGGACGTGTTCGTATTATTTTCTCCGGGCGACGGAAAATGTTTTCATTCTTTTGCGCAGCCGTTATGACATATCGAATGCGGTGAAAGTGAATATACCTTTTACGAATTATTTTGAATTATTCTTTTATCATAAACTAGAGGAACATACTATTATGGTTTTTATGGAAGGTACAGAATGACAGCTAGAGGCACATTAGACTATACAATGGAGAGAGAATTAAACCTTAAAAGGCGGTAAAGATAGAAAAGGAAAGAAAAGAGCGAGCTGGAATTTGGAAAAAAGTGGCCAATATATATATATATATATATATATATATATATATATATATATATATATATATATATATATATATATATAGAGAGAGAGAGAGAGAGAGAGAGAGAGAAGGGCTAGAAACTAAACATCGCGAAACAAAACATTCACGAATCATATATAAAACAAGTAAATATAAATAAAAGAGAAAATATGAACCGAAAACGAATTGGAGGCGGAAACAGGAACTAAATGTAGGTAATCGTTTGGAATGAATCTGAAAATAAGAAGAGACACATCTAAATCTGTTAAATATTATCAAGTGGGAGAATGAAAACTCTACCTAGAGATTGAAAAATTGAATAACATCATCTAAATTTAAAAAAGAAATTACCAGTGAATGTCAAAATTATTGAAGAATGACATTAATTAGCATTTCGGGTAAAGTTTATGCGAGAATTCTAAAGGGTTGAATAAAAAAATACTAGAAAAAAATATAAAAGAATGACCTAAATGATAGAAGTGGTCTACAAGGCAATGATAAAAACAAATAGGCCCCTGCGAAACTTCGAGTACGAAACATACATTGACAAAAACGAAGACAAAAAGCAAGGCACAGAAGGGCAAATAGGGTGGATGGGAAATATGAAAATAATGGTGTTGAAAAAACGGTGAAAAGAATATATACACTGAAATAATCTGGTAAAAGAGCGAGAGGACAGAAGGCGGTAAGAGAATGAATGATGGCGGTAAAATAATGGTGATGGAAAAATGGTGAAAAGAATATATGGAGTGAAATAATCTGGTAAAAATTGAGAGGACAGAACGCGGAAAAAGAATGGTGATAAAAAATTGTGAAAAAGATATATGCACTGAAATAATATGGTAAAAGAGCGAGGGGACAGAAGGCGGTAAGAGAATGGGGATTAAAAAATGGTAAAAAGAATATATGAATTGAAATAATCTGGTAAAAGAGCAAGAGGATAGAATACGGTAAAATAATGGTTATGAAAAAATAATAAAAAGAATATATAGAGTGAAATAATCTGGCAAAAGAGCGAGATGACACAAGAATGTTTGTACCATTTAAAATTGACCGTTCTACGATTCTCCATAGGTACTGTAGCCATATGCCCATTTATCCCAAAAAAAAATAGGCGGCAATTTGCTTCGAAGTGATTATTGCGCGAACAACTTTTGTTGGGCTTGGCGCACAGATCCAAGATTCATCACCTGTATAAATGTTATATACGGCTTTTGACGCACCATGATTGTAGTTTTTGGGCATTTCTTTGCACCAATCAACATGAGCATTTTTTGAATTCAACGCGTACAGAACTTTTTCGTCATACTGTTGGCCTGGGATGCCTCAATCTCATGGTATGTCACATGAGGATGTTACTTTATCAGTTCGCGCACAGTATCGATGTTCTGTGGTACAACAACTGATTTTGGATGACCTTCTATAAATTCGTCCATGAGCGAATGACGGCCACGATTAAATTCACTAAACCAATGATATGCAATGGAATACATTGACTCTTTCTTTCTCAGAATGAACGGATCGACACCCGGAATGATTATATATATATATATATATATATATATATATATATATATATATATATATATACATATATATATATATATATATATATATATATATATATATATATATATATATATATATATATATATATATATATATATATATATATACATATATATATATATATATATATATATATATATATATATATATATATATATATATATATATATATCTATTTCTATTTATATTTATATATACACCTCAGGAGGATGCAGACCGAGGTTAATCGGGGATAGGAGGGTTATATTGTGGGTTCTATTGGAACTTTCGGTATTAAACATTAAACTTGAAGAGATTTCACACTAAACAACAAATCGCATTAAATTTCGCATCGCGCGGTTCACTAACCATGTTAGAATTATAAACAGATAATATTAATTAGATTAATTATATCCTGGTGATGCTAACATGGTTAGCGAAACGCGCGTCGAGTAATTTAAAAGAGTGATTTGGTGTTTAGTGGTAAATCTCTTCGAGTTAACTCTCTCTATAACTTTCGAAGAACCCAACCAAATGATTAAAATTTTCTTGCTAATATATTTTAATAACATTTAAGGGACTAAAAAAACCATCCAATGAATTAAAATCTATAAAATATATATTAATTAGATTTTTGCGCATTCGCCATTTCGGTCTATATTGAATGAATTAATGTTTATTTATGAAAAAAAATCGATGCATGGATATTGAATGCTATATTGTATAATGTAAAAAAAATATAATAAAAATTATTTAATTTCCTCTTCAAATATTGACAGGGTAAATTTTCGTCATAATTTATTTTCCTATAATTCTGGAAATTAATATTTTCGCTTCAATTTCTTTTGGTCTGAAGACCTGAAGGAGAATTTTCCGAGAGTATAAAATTTTTCTCTGTAGTTTATTCATACCTTTTTCATCCACCAGATTCACATACTGACCGTCATGTTTGGAAAAATGTGTAAAATTATAATTTCCTTATAGTATACATTTTATAGTACAACAATGTTATTTAAACGTCCATTCACCATTTCACTGAAATTAAGGATCTTGTACTGAGTAATCGCCTATTAACCCATTCAGTGCCGGCCTTATTTACATTCACTGGTAAATAAATTCGTATTTCATAAGCCAGTTCACAATTTTGAAGGTTCAATGTTAACTCAAGTACGCAGTTGAGTTTTAACTGAAAATAATGAAAAATACAATGGTGGGTGCCAGGAGGGCATAGAGATAAACGGGAAGATACAATACCCGACAGGTGCGTTCCTGCCACCCCGAGAAAATTTGGCTGACGGGACAGTTGCGTAAGTGGCACTGAATGAGTTAAGCATTCAGACATTGAAAGTATTAACGTCCAGATTTGTGGTAAAACTATTTATGGCTTTTACATCACGTTAACTACCATCGTATTGGCCAGATATTGCACCTTTTGACAACATATATTTGATAAAAAGGTTGTAACATAGATAATATAAAACTAATTATTGTATTTTATAAGGATTACATAATTTAAGCTTTTTACAAAATATCTAAAAATATAAATTGTAATTTTGACAAAATGGTGAAGTCACTGTTTCTTTTGCCAAATGAAACCACATTTTGACATACCACTTAAACAATATTTGCAATGTCCATACTGATAATAAAAATATGTTGCATATGCAACCAATAAAACACAACAGCAAACATTCTACAGTACATCACTGTAAATCCCACCTAAGTAAAATGCTACGTTCAATAATTTTTTCTGAAATTTGCTTCTATTTCCCTTATTGAAGTTTCGAAATAGATCCTCTTACCCTTACAGCAACAGGAGCAAGGATACTGAAAAGTTGAGGGCTTTCTGTCAGACCCAGTATGTTATCGGGGTTTGTTCTTTCAACAGAATAATCGGGATACTGGACAGTTCTACACTGGCTTCAGAATTATTCTGAATGTTTCTAACAAACCAAGGTGAGTTAAGTGTGACCTGATGTTGACATGAGGGGCTGGAAAGAAATCTAGTACACTTGGAATTCGTATAATAGTGCAGATCTCACGTAAGCTTGATAAACCAGAACGAATTACTTCTTCCCTTCAGATTACAGATCAATCTGCTGTCCACACTATTTCGAACAGATCGAATAATTTTCCCCATTCTTAACGATTATAATATAAGATCAAGGCAGGCGAGCAGTTTGGGTGCCGTGCAGGACATTGATATCTGCAACTGGCGAACAGACTGGCTGGCGAAATTCTTCAAACTTTCCAGAGAAAACACTGCCACCGTGCGGTTTTTTTCGATTTCTGGAAGGCCTTCGATAAAATATACTTCTTCATATGAACATCGAGTTAGTGGCACCTAAAGTCTTTGAAGGTAGATTTTTCAAAGTCAATCTTTTTCTCTAGGAAGATCATCCATGTGAGTATACCCTAAGGATCACCCGGTGCAGCGGGCTTGTTCAAGCTCTATATCGTCGTTATCCCGAGACTCTACATTAGCTATCTGGAATAGATTGCAAAGACAGTCCAAAACTGTAACCAAATGACTGAAATTTTGTCAATACAATTTGAGATCACTCCACTGCAGACTCAAAACAAAATTCCCATAGCTTGATTATAAAAAGCAATCTATCCAAATGGTCATTTGGGAACATGTCAAAGAACAGATATCTACATGGTACACATAATGAAAGATACGTGAATATTTATTTATAATTTATCTTTACGTACTACGACTAACCTAATCTACCTCCGAGCCCCACCCATCCCTTACATTGGAGGGTACATGTTTCGTCTGTTGGTGGTTAGATTTATCCACAATTAAAACAACCCTTAATTTCGCCGACTTCTCGTGGAATGGCTTTTTTATACAAAAAGGATCACTTCTGCATTTTTCTATATGTCAGGTACTTTTTGTTCTTTGAGGCATTTTAAGTATAATTTTGCCATTGTTTTATGTAACGTCCGACCACCAGGTTTTAGCGTTTCGACTGTTATACTGACTTTCCTGGAACGTTGCCGCTTTTCATCGATTCTGTAGCATTTGTTACTTCCTCCATTATGATGTCTGGCATTTGTTCTTTTGTGGCTATTGTTGTCTTTGATTAGTTTTGATCTTCATATAACTGGGAATAAAATTTTCTGACAACTTCTAACATTTGCGTACGTGTCCTGCACACTCTAACCTCCTCACGCATTAAGGCATAAATTTGCGTTCTTTTGTTTCTCAGCTTCTGTTTAGCCTTGTTAATTTCTTTGTTTTCTTCCAGGGTTTTTTTCACTAACTGCATGTTGAAACGGCGGGTGTCCTCTCTGATTTGTTTTCTTATAGTTTTTCAGAGCTCAACGTACTCGACCATGCCAAAAGAACTCCCTGCATTTCTTATTGTCCGTCTTTTCTTCATTAAATCAATGGTCTCACTGGATATTATTATCTGTTTGAAACATTTTTTTTTTGGTGCTATTGAAGCAGCCGTTTCAAGCGCATTGTTGGTGATTTCTTCATATTGATCTAATGTTTCCATCTCCTCCGGCTCTTCTAACATAGCAAAGCGGTTCGACAAAGCAGTCTCAAAATCGCTGCCCCTCTCCAGCAGTTTCCCAGAATCCACTTTGACCTTACCATTTTTTGCGCTCTCTTCGACAGTTAATCCAAACTTTTGCTCGTACCATTCGGTGGTCACTTACCTTAGTCCAAAAGTTAATAGTAACCCAGGGTGTTAAAATTATAATTTTATTTTCAATTCTCGTCAAAAATTGCTTAAAAAGTATCTTTCTTAAACGAATGGGTGGGGGGTTTTAACATAAGAGGTTTACATGTCTCGAAAATTTTATTATATCATATTAAATCATATTATGAATACTCGAGCCGCCACTGACAAACACAATATGATTTAAAAATATATTCCCCAACTAATAAAAAACCATATGAAAATATTTATATTGCATACCACCTCTGTTATGTGTAGATATAGAAATATGCAAGGACAGGTTAGAGCCTGGAAGATTATTTCAAATATAAGCATACTTCACATTTTTCATTCATGGCTGCATTTGTAGAATACTTTAGGAAAATGAAAAAAAAAAATGTGTATAGTATCGACCAGACACTTCATATTTGAGAAAAATTGTGGCTTTCGTGACAAAGAATTCCAAATTATTTTTTTTTTATGGCGGGGAAAAAGTTAACGAATTTCTATATTAATATATGGTTTTTTTAATAATATTTATCATACAGTTTTGTTCATAAAACATTTCGCATTTGGTATCATGCTTTAGATATGTCAGTGAAAACGTTTTGATAAATCAGTAAAACGTCAAGTAGTTTTGTCTATCACATCTACTATTTTGTTTTTAGTCCTTTTTCAGTCCTTGATTTTAATAATGTTTTCTTCGTTGGTTAACCAAGGTTGGAAGATCTTCCTAAACAAGGTTCATCATCACATGCTTCTCAACCCTCAATAAAGTTCTTGTACTTTTAGTAAACATTTTATTTTACTTTCTATGTGTTTGGCTTATTTTTTAATTAGCGTAAAACAAAAGGAATTTCTTTCCAAGAGACAAAATAAACAATGTGTCGAATAATTACAGAAGTGTAAAAAGGGCACTAATTTACTGAAGTAGAGATGGACGAATCCGATAATAGAATCCTTTTGTAGTGCCCACTGAAGTCCGGTGGGGTAGTTACCCGCCTGACAATGAATATTTCTACAGTCCACTCGACTTTAATGGGGCATTGTAAAAACTAGAAAAAGATCTCACAAAAAATAATTTAAATTAATTAATAAACATTTTGTCAACATAGATATTTTCATAAATTGTGATGGGCCACGCCATTGCAACTAAACGATTTATTCAGTTCTCTATCATAACAAGTTCGGTCTCTAGATATTATACGTTGTGCGGCAACAAAATCAGGACAAATTAAACATTTTTTCCAAACATAATTTATTTCAAAAAAGGAAAAGTTTACAATTTGTTTTACAAAATTGTTTGTATGGTCATATAGAACACATTCACTAATATATCCCCCTCTACTTGTATGAGCGCTCCATTCTCGGTCTGAAGCGCTTACAGGCTCGTTTTAATGTGTCACGGTCCATATCGGCGAATGCTGCTTCAAAAGCGGCTCTCAGTGATGCCACGTTTGGATGTCTGGACGTGTTGATGACCCTTTCAACCAGGCTTCATACATAGAAGGACAACGGATTTAAATCTGGGCTGTTGGGAGGCCACAATTCTTTGGGCCAAAATAAATCGACGTTGTTCGACAAGAATTTTGAATAAAATGACTTGTGTAGGCGGGTGAACCGTCCTGGTGAAAACATATGGCTTTCCAGACGACACAGTTTCCGTTCACGGCTTCACTACAATTGTCAGAACAAGCAAATAAATTTCTTCTGTGACATTTTCCCCTTTATTAAAGAAATGCGGTGCCATAACATCACCCTCACTGGACAAAGCACGTGAACATTCGCCAGAAATTTTGTTCTGGAAAAAATTGGAACATCTTTAAGGTCATGTGCGAGCCAGCAATCATTTCCTTCGATTGAGTTTCGCATCAACAGTATTTTTTTTTTTTGGTCAGATACCAGAGGTGTAAGCCAGTATTGTTTCTTAAGGAACGCAAAAGCAAATTGCAGCGTTCAACTCGCTTTGTCCTGGCAGCTTTGGAAAACATTTGTCTCACTTTAAATGTGTAAGACTTGGAGCGGAGGTTCTCCTAGACGATTCGACGCATAGTCCGATCACACCGTCAACCGATGACAATTTTCGGATCGCATGCTCTGGATTCTCAAAAATCAGCTGATGAGCCCGTTGAATGATGTCGGGCATCCTGACAACGCGCTCCTTCGAGTGAGTTTTCCTTGTCGGTGTTGCAAAACCTTCGTTCGACTTCTCCGACTAATTATATTGCGCGACGACATATACAGTGGATCTCGGATACCCGAAGAACCGAATGATTTCTATCGTAGAGCGCCCAGCTCAGACATTTTCAATAATCGGGGCTCTACAGTTATACTCCGCACTTGGTTTCAATATTGTGGTTGTTTCGAGGTTACGACTGTTTAATATATGCGTCAAGCTATTAGCATGCCAATCGTGACCTCTACAGGTGGTATAGAAATTGAATTTTGTCGGGATTTTGGCGCCGCTCCCTGTATATTTTTAAAATACAGTCACTATTAACTTTTTACAGCTTTACAAAGAATCACTTTCTGTTATAAATTTTGTAAAGTAAACTATAACACTTTTTATAAAAATTAAAAATTATAATTTTTTATTATTATGCATTATGAGTCTTCGATTGGTCTTTTTGTAGATTAAAAAAAATAGAGTTAAATTAAAAATATTCGTTAATTGTTATTATCAGTTCTTCTATTGGAACCTTTGGTATGAAACTTGAAGAGATTTACCACTAAACACCAAATCAATTTTTGAACTTCTCGACGCACGTTTATTTTATATATAGATATATAGATAGAGATTTAATATTATGACATACGGAAGTGAAACCTGGACACTCACATCGCAATCAATTCAAAAACTTCGGTTGGCACAGAGGGGAATGGAAAGATGTATGCTTGGTATTACAAGACGAGACAGAAAATCCTGCGCATGGATCAGGGAACAAACAAAAGTATGTGACATCATTGGAAGAGTAAAGCAATTGAAATGGAGATAGGCAGGCCATATAGCGAGGCGATGTGACGACAGATGGACCAAGGCAATCCTGGAGTGGATACCGCTTGATCGCAAACGTCCGCGAAGAAGACCGAAAGTACGATGGATTGATGACATCGTTAAGTATATCGGACCCGAGTGGCAGAGGAAAGCCCCGGACCGTGAAATTTGGAAGAAGCCTTCATCCTGCAGTGGATCGACACAGGGTAATGATGATGATGATGATGATGATGATGATTATATATATATATATATATATATATATATATATATATATATATATATATATATATATATATATATATATAGAACACATACGAGAGCTGCAAAACGGCGGGAGAACCATTTGGTTTGAAAATAAACCCAAAAAAACAGTCAGGTTATGTTTAACAAATTTACTGCCAACAGAAGGATTTCTATTTTAGGAAGTGATTTAGAGGTTGTGGACTACTACATATATCTTGGGCAAAGGATTTCAATGGAGAGTGATACCGTCCGGGAGGTGGAACGGCGGGTTAAGTGTGGCTGGCAGGCATTTGGCCGGCTCAATATAGTATTTAAGAGCAAACTCCCACTTTGTCTGAAGAGAAAGGTTATTAATTAGTGCGTGCTGCCTGTTTTGACATTTGGAAGTGAAACATGGACACTCACATCACAATCAGTTCAAAAGCCTCGGGTTGCACATAGAGGAATGGAAAGGTGTATGCTTGGCATTACAAAGCGGGACAGAAAGACCTTCATATGGATCAGAGAACAAACGAAGGTATGTGACAACATTGGAAGGGCGAAAGAATTGAAATGGAAGTAGACAGGTCATATAGCGAGACGATGCGACGACATATGGACCAAAGCAATTCTGGAACGGATACCGCTTGATCATAAGCGCCCGCGAAGAAGGCCGAAAACACGATGGACGGATGACATCATCAAGTATATTGGACCCGAATGGTAGAGAAAAGCTCAGGATCGTGCGAATTGGAAGTATGCTGGGGAGGCCTTCATCCTGCAGTGGATCGTCAATAGCTGAATGATGATATATATATATATATATATATATATATATATATATATATATATATATATATATATATATATATATATAGATATATAGAGTTTAAATCATCTCCCGATGATGCGAAACGTGCGTCGTAAAGTTCAAAAAAGCGATTTTGGGCTTAGTGGTAAATCTCTTCAAGTTTAATTGTTACTATGTTGTTTTTATTTTGCATACCATTAATCCCCTTTGTCAAATGAAGAGTCTTTTAGATTTTTCACAAAATTAGGGGTATTCAATTATAAATATTTTTTTATCTCTTAAGCTGGGGTAATTAAATTTAAATATTTATTTCTTTGACAATTAGGCAAATAAAAATGTTCCAAAAATAAATATTCATGGCAATTTACTGAAATTTATAGGGCTATAGAATAAACTTTTGTTAAATATTTAAATGTTGTTAATCTAGATCGTCAAAAAAAAGACATGTTGTTGAACGGTACTTTAAATAAAGAAAATAAATATATTTTTTTAGTACGAGAATAGTTTGAAAAGTTTCCAGTCTCAACATGAAGATGGCGTTACTTTATTTGGCATTTTTGCTGTTAATTTATCGACACGTTTTGTTTATTTCAAATATTGAAATTATAATATAAATTAAAACAAACTTGCCCTAATAATAATTTTATTAGAAATGAGCCGTATCGTCCATTGTACAGCTGGTGAGAGTGCGGATTTTAACATTGCGGAAAGATGCAAACTCGCTAAGAAAAATTGAAAGGATCGTCGGACGTTCAAAAAATATGGCGAAAAATGCCTTAAAAAACCAATTCATGAAGACCGTGGACCTAGAAGAAAATCGACACGTCATCCTAACGAGCAGATTGTCTAAACTTCAAAAAACGACCCATTTAAATCATCTGACCGAAATTAAAAGTGACCTGGGAAGGCTTCCGGCAAATAACTTACTCGGTAGAGTAGCCAGAAAAGTTCCTTTGTTTTCCGCCAAGAATGTAAAATAATGTTTAAAGTTTGTCCAAGACCAGTTAAATTGGTATGGTGAACAGGCAATCAAAAAATGGCGCAATATGTTATGGAGCGATGAAACAAAAATAAATTTACTGGGTACTAATGGTAGGCGATATGTTAGAAGACTATCCAACCGAAAATTATATCCCAAACATAGTATTAAAACTGTAAAGCGTTGAGAGGGTAATATAAACCTGTGGGGAGCTTTTTCATGGTATGGTGTAGGATCGATTTACTGGATTAAAAAAAAAAAACATGGACCAAAATGAATACATCCACATTCTTCAGGGATTCATCCTGCCATATGCCGCTGGTATGGAAATATCAACAGGATAATGATCCGAAACATAGTACTAAAAAACGAACCAATTTTTTAGTGACAATAAAGTGGATTTACTGTCGTGGCCTTCCCATTCGCCAGACCTCAATCCTATTGAGAACTTGTGGGCTTACCTCAAGAATGCCGTCGGTAAATATAAAAGGATAAGCAAACTTGAACTTTGGGTGGTGATTAAAAAAGAATGGGAAATTTTACCATTAGAAATGTGACAAAGACATGTAAAGTTTTTGCCCAAAATATGCGCAGAAATAATGAAACACTGAGGTTATAAAACGCATTAAATGGTCAAAAAAATGTTTATGTGTTGTTTAGTATGTATTGTGCTTGTTTCTTGGTTCGCTATATTTTTATGACAACATTTTCAAGTCCTTTTTTTCTATAAAGGGCTTGAAGTCTTTTTTGAAGACTTGAAGACTTGAGGACTTTCTTTTTGTTAAATATTATGTTTACAGTTTTTTTTAAACTAAGTTTGATATAGTATTTCACTTTTTTCTTATATATTTATGTTATGGAGTTATTCTACTAATTACGTGTATTATAACGGCTCTATTCCTCTGGCCACCAGTATATATATATATATATATATATATATATATATATATATATATATATATATATATATATATATATATATATATATATATATACTGGTGGCCAGAGAATTTTTAGACGATTTTTTTTTCTGTCCTAGCTGAAAATCTGATACTTCTGATACTGATATTCCCGTTGGAAAAAGATTTAAGTGAATTAGAGGGTTCACTCTTCCAAAAATTCGATTTCCCCTATAAATAACCCGGGAAACTGATTTTTTCGGTTTCAACTCGATTTTTCGGTAATAATTTTTTTTATAGGGCATTAAATTTGCTACAAAAAACTACCATTGAGCAAATGCCGTCCGACTAACAGTTTTTGAGTTATGAAGCTTGAAAGGTGAATGTTAATAATAATTGACACGAAATCTCCTTCAAAATGGAATTTATTGATCTTACATTAACAATTAACTTACAATAAGTACTATGAAGCTATTCAATTTTTAATTTTAGAAACTACTATTCATATTAAGTAAATAAATAATATATATATAAAATAAATTTTTATTGAAACAGATTAAAATCCTAAAAGAAACAGCAGAAAAGGTAGGACTCCAAATTTCCTTTGAAAAGACACAATACATGACCTGTAACAGACTAAGAACACCATTTCTAAAAACAAAATATGGCAACATCAGACGAGTCTCTCAATTCAAATATTTGGGTGAAATAATCATGGAAAATGGATTGGAAAAAGCGGCCAATAAGGGTAGATTTCAAAAAAATTGAAACGGCATTGAGACTTATACAAAATATTTACAACAAAAAATACCTATCTAAAAACACAGAACTGAGACATTACAACACAGTTATTAAGCCAGAATGTCTATATGCTGCAGAAACGCTCATTTTGAATAGAAAGAGGGACATCGAGGACATTGAAAAGAAGGAAAGAAAAATCATAAGAAAAATCCTAGGCCCCAAACAAATAAATAGCACAACATACCGACTTCGAGAAAACCAAGAAATCAAACAATACACAGATATACATAGCGATATGACAAAAAGAAGACTTCAGTTTTACGGAGCTAAAGTAGAAATAATTAAATGGATTGCGGCAATTAAAGAGGACCTAAGATCAGCAAATTTTACACAAAGTGAAATTCAGGATAGAGCCTGTTTCAGACATAAGGTTAACGTTTGGAAGGTTGGCCAGAGAGAAAAATGTAGGAAGACTGGAACAACTTGGTCTGACCAAAGGAAAAAAGCTCATAGCGAAAGAATGAAATCAGTATGGGCGCAAAGGCAGGCTAACAACAACAAGCGCCTCTAATTGTACTTCGCGTGGTTATAACGTGAATAATAATAATAATATAAGAAGGTATTCCAATCCTGTTAGGGAAGATGGGAAATATATCAAGTGGCAGCGCCATCTCAAGTGTGTCTAAGGCATCAATTTAAACTTTTTTCGTCGTGCCGACTTTACAGTTTGGGGTTCAAATCATCCTTGTTATGTCAAATGTAATCCATTTATCTGTGAACATCGAAAACAGAATCGGGTGGTCCACCAGGGCTCATACGTGAATAATAATAATAATAATATATATATATATATATATATATATATATATATATATATATATATATATATATATATATATATATATATATATATATATATATATATATATATATAGGTTCCGTAGGAGGCGAGATCCATTTTTGTAATACCGCGCTTAAGCCGAGATCCTTTTTTAAAGGAGATATCCGAAATCGGACCTCATCATTTTATTTCGTTTAAACAGCTCCAAACATTGCTCAGAATGATTAATACATTGTTGTTTTTGGTCCGCTATGAGTAATCGCGGAAACCATTTCGCCAGTAGTTTGCGCATTCCCAATAGTTTATGCAAAATGGTGTAAACACTTTCTTTCAATATCTTCATATCAGCTATCTCTTGTAGTTTTAATTTACGGTTTTGCGACATAATTTTGTAAATTTTTCTGATGGTGTAACCACCACATTTGGGCGTCCAGAGCGTCATCGGTGTTTGTACGGTCACGTTTGAATTTAGCATATAAATAAATTATGGTTGATTTTCCAGATCAGAGTCCGGGTAATATTTATTAAGTCATTGTTTTGCTTCAACGGTATTTTTCTCCATCAAAAAGAAATGCTTAATCAACACGCAAAATTCGTTTTTTTTCATTCTTTTGAAAATAACAAAAGTGACAAGTCAGAAACTAGTAGACAGATTGTTATAAAATTCTGATACATGCGTTTGAAGATTGGCACAATCGACCACTGACCATCTAACATATATGTCAAACCGCGAACTTATTGACCGATATATTACATGAACAGATTGCCTTTTTCACGAAGTGATTTAACTGATTTGTAAATGACCAGCTAATTTTGCTTTTGCAACTAGGTCGAGGAAAGTGTGGTATATATTGCATCGACTATAAGACATAGGGTTATAAGACCTATATATGGTTATAAGATCTATAAATATGTTCCAAATTTTTGTCAGTTAGGACGCTTTCTGACAAAACGGACGATATGATTCGCTTAAATTGATACGTACGTATGCAAAACATTTTTATACAAATACAAACAAATATAACATCATCAATATGGCATTATATATAACTCTATAACTAATGACATAAAAACTGATGATATAATGTTTGCAAGACGAGGTTAGTCAATTTGATAAAGGAAACCCGTTACTGGTAATCAAAGCAAATCTTTGAAATTAAATATTATCGCATAAATAATAAACTGGAGAACATCAAATGGCTTCATTGGTGCCGATGTATTATTGTCAGCAATTTTTACATCTCACAGGATATTTTATTTTTTTAAACGACCCAAAATATTGTTTTTTGTACCTTTATGGAATGAGTTTAAAATGATTCTAATTTTTGAAAGCTTATAAAGTATTTTTGACACAATTTTTACTTTGACAAGTGGTTACAACCTGTCTAGTTATCATTTATCAAGTTATCAAAGTTTGTACTTATCTAGTTATCAAATATCTTACCATTTTACATAAGAAACAATAAATGTTGAAATGTTGAAATGGGAATACACAGTATGGCGGAAAAATAACGCCTCTTTTTACTAAAAAAAAACAATTACTTATTTTGTCAAAATTATTTCTTTTCATTCAAAATACATGCCTTCTGCATCAATACACCGCTGGACATGTTTACCCAATGCTAACATAAAGTTTTTATGACGTTTTACGAAATCGCCCTAATGACCTCATCATGACATTTTGGACTTGTGTAATACTGTCATAAAACGTTCCTTTCACGGCCAGTTTGAGTTTCGAGAAAAGGAAATAATCACACGGAGATAAATCAGGCGAATACGGCGGATATTTAAGCCAAAAATCACGAACAGCCTGTGTGGTGCATTATCGCGAAACAAAAATCAACTTCCCGGCGCTCGATATTTAGTACTCACTCGAACGATTCTCTTGCACAAACGCTCTATAATACCCAGATAAGATTTGCCAGTTATATTTTGGCTCTGTGGAACAAATAGCCGAAGTATAATACCTTCAGAATCGTAAAAACAGATCAACATTGTCTTGTCTCGTGACTTCTGGATACGCAATTTTTTCGATTTCGGAGAGCCTGGGGACTTCCTCGTAGCACTTTGAAGCTTTGCTTGAGGATCATACTTGAAACACCAAGTCTCGTCCCCAGTTACAATCGATTTCAAGAGCATGCAGTTCCCTCTCGCTATATCAATAAAATTCTTGCAATGTTCAAAGCGAGCAATTTCTTGGTCTTCATTGAAGGCATGAGTAACAAATCGATCACAGACTTTCCGTCTATTTAAACCCTTTGTCAAAATTTCGTGAATCATGTATTTAATCCTCCATTATCTACCTTACAATCAAATGGGCATAATATGCGATCGTTTCACGCACTTTTTCCACCAACTCATCACGATTTTTGTTTTGTGGTCGGTCTGGTTTTGAGTCGCCTTTTGAAGCATCACAACCATTCTGGAATCACTTATATCACTCGAATACACGTGCACAATAAACTTTTTTCATCAATTCAAATGTTTCTGTAAAAATATTACTGAACTTGAAACAAAATTTCATATTAGCTCTTTGGTCCATCATGTTTTGATGACGAGGTGACAAAAGGTACTGTCACTTTAAACGCTAAACTTGACAATCCGTTGATCGATTCTAATGACGGCAGTCTTATTTTATAGAGATTTACAGCTTTCAGATTATACATATTGTTTCAATAGATGGCGTTAGTAGTTTTCTTTAAATTTAAGTTCCATTCATACTAACTAAAACAAGGCCGAATCTTCAAAGTAGTCCTAAGAATAAATGGAGGAAACTACTAGGCAACATAGTCAATGACAGGCTAGTCAATGACAGCTTTTATCACATCAATTATTGAATAAAGTTGAGGGAGCATAAATTGTAATAAACTGGGACTTAAACAAAGTTTTAAGGGACGATATTACAAGTTGTTTTTCATGTAATGGACCCCTAAGGTTTTATTGGCAGTTTTGCCGTTAGAAGTTACTTAGTCATCATCTGGCTTATGGCTCTAGATCATAGCTTCATCTGGATATAAGGTTAAAAGACGTCAAATGCTGCAAATAATTAACAAAGTTCAAACTAGAAATCTTCTGTGAATAACAGTTCCTTCTATAAATGAGCTTCGAATTATACCCAATAAGTTTAAAAGTCACATGAAGACACCCAATAAAGCATATAATATGTAATGAAATAAACTAGCAATTGATTAGAAATCTATTCAAATTCAAAAAGTCTGGCTAGAAATGGCATATATGGATTGCAAAATACGTAGTTAATTGTTTTAGATAAAAATAAGGCTAAAAAAGTTAATATAATTAATATTTCAAAACCATCTATTAAATTAACTTGATATAAGTTGCTTAGATAAGTGACTGTATTTGTATTTAACCCCGCTCAAATAGTTCTTAAAATTATATATTGGTCCTAGTTAAGCTATAATAACGTTCTATATAGGCTATAATAGAAAAAACTAAGTAACTTAAATAAATGTTAACTAATGTTAAATAATGTTAACAATTAAGACAGTAAGTAAGATAATTACAGATGAAATCCTTCACCTTTTTAATTTATGCGTTAGTGTAAACTTTACCTTAAAGTTAAAGTTAAAAGAATCTTTACTCTAACATTTCACTTTTCACTTTCACTTCAACAATAACAATTTCAAACAGAGATCTTTCTAAAAATTAGACACAGACAACGCAGATCGACAAAAATACTTAAATTCCATTAACAAGACACTCCGGAAGATTATATTTAAAGCAGAAATAGAAAAAGATGATACCATTAACTTCTTAGGGCTATGTATAATAAGGAATGCTATTAAATTACAATTTGTTATTTATGAAAATCCACCTTTTTAGATATAATAATTCCAACATTCATAAATATTCCCTTTAAAACATTATAAAACGGAAAATCGGCCTCGTCAATGCTTGCGTTAACAAAATAGTTTCATTTCAGTCATAATACTTGTAGGAGCTTGGAACCGCATATTTACTCTGACAATACTAGCGGATCTCGTATTGTGTGTATCTTATTTATAAGCTAAAGTATATATTAGATCAGATCTCGTCTTTGTATATTGAAATCATCTTAAAAGATAGATTTCTTGTATAAAAAAATACTTAAAACTTACCCCTCTATTAACCCCACAAATTGGTCAAGTTTAAATTTACCAGGGCAAAAAGGAAAATTTAATATAACTACTCTATCAGCCGGATCTGTGGTTGTCATTAATTTATTCTATATATATATATATATATATATATATATATATATATATATATATATATATATATACACATCATTATATATATATATATATATATATATATATATATATATATATATATATATATATATATATATGTATATAATGATTTTTTTTCTTTCCATCCGTGAAAAATAAACTATGCTCTCAACGATTTCATACCTCAATCGGAATGGAAAAAGTGTTATGAAAATTGATTTAAACGTATGCAAAATTGTATCGACCATCGCGGAGAATATTTTCAAAAAAAAAAAACAATTTTCAATGATAAATATTTATTTTTATTTATTATTCCGGATACATAAATAGCAAACCTAATAAATGTTAAAAAAATGTGTTTTGATGTGGTAAGGTCAATGGCCGAAAGAGATGAAAATCCAAAGAGGACAAATGTGTAAAATTTGCCCTGATACGATAAAATCGCCCAGCACAACTCGATGATGCTTCTAGAGTTATTTTTGATAAATGCGCCCGTACACTGTTGTGAAGCAACATAACATCACATCTTCCCTTGCCACTTACAACGCCTTTACACCATAACGCCACTAACACTAACGTGCAGTTAACCGATATTTGGTTTTGTAATGCTGGGTGATGGCTTACCAGAATTAACCTACGGTTTTCACCTCTTTGGATTATCATCGAAAATCCTCTTTTCTTCACAGGTCACAATGTTATGCAGAAAGTTTTATTTCTTGAATCAGGAGAGCAACCATACAATATCAAAGTGTCTACTGTTATTCTTAGCTATAAGTTAATAGTTAACCTAACGATTCCTCTTATGAACGTTCCATGTACTCACATCAGTGAATGGTTTAAAACGCGCTATACTGTTATGATGTAAAAAATTATTGCTAGGAATTTAAATTTTGTAAGATGAAAAACAAACCAAACTTGTGCTGGAACATATGGAATAAGAGGTTATAAAAATATTACATTTAATTTTCAAATAATACCTGAAGAGGACAATGTATTATTAGGAACAAAATTAAAGTTCTGAACCTGTTTTCCGCAGAAATGGTTGCATTTTGGATACCTGTTTAAAGAAAAATTTTTGTTCAAAATAATATAAAAAATTGTTGGTTAAATTTGCCAAAATTATTTCTCTTACACTCCGGTATAGAATAAAATTTATTGTATTTCTGAAGTAACAAATTACTATAAGTGAAAAAATTATATAATATACACGCCACAAATTTTAATTAAACCCCCACTAAGATACTAAACTCTCATTTAGTTATAAGGGTTGTATTTTACTTCCATTGTACCTTGGGGTGCGTCAAAGTTCTCCCACTTTCTGGGATTTTTTCAAACGCTTATAAAACCCTTATAGTTCGTGGGCGTCATATTTCACCCTATACAATACCACCTACATATAACAAAAAAAAAGTTCATTTACTTGGAATAAATCAGGGAAACTTTTCCCCTGAGGATATTTTGTAATAAAAGCTTCTTTTTATAATAGCTTTGTATAAAAGAAATATAATATTTATGTATAATATTTATGTATATATAATATATATAAATAGATAAATAAAAAATAATTTACGAAACAATTTTTGTTTCAATTTTGTTTTGTTTAAGTTTCTGTAATTAATAAAATAAAGAAATATATATATATATATATATATATATATATATATATATATATATATATATATATATATATATATATATATATATATATATTATATATATATATATATATATATATATATATATATATATATATATATATATATATATATAATATATATATATATATATATATATATATATATATATATATATATATATATATATATATATATATATATATATATATATATATATATGAACACTTTTGTTGGTTGCTTGACCAGGAAGGAGCCCCACCTATCCCTTCAACTGGATGACATTTGTTTCGTCTCTCGAGGGTCGGACTCTTCAGGGCGCCGACATATACCATACCATTAAGAATAGGGAAATCCTATCTACAGCCAACAACCCATGTTTTCGCTGACCTCCCGTCGGATGGCCTATATATGTACTGTTAGATTTTCTTGGACTGCGTCCAATGAGACAGCAGTAGCTGAGTGTCATCACATATCCAACCGTTTTCCACAATCTCATGTGGACCACACAATAACCTGCGTCTCCGCCTAAATGAACACTTTTGTTGGTTGCTCCGACCTCCGAGAAGAAAATCTGATATATATATATATATATATATATATATATATATATATATATATATATATATATATATATATATATATATATTTTATATTTAGGCGGAGACGCAGGTTATTGTGTGGTCCACATGAGATCGTGGAACCCAACGGTTGGGTATGTGAACAACATTTATTAGGTTTGCTATTTATGTATCCGGAATAATAAATAAAAATAAATATTTATCATTGAAAATTGTTTTATTCTTTTTCAAAATATTCTCCGCGATGGTCGATACAATTTTGCATACGTTTGAATCAATTTTCATATCACTTTTTCCATTCCGATTGAGGTATGAAATCGTTGAGAGCACCGTTTATTTTTCACTGATGGGAAGAAAAAAAATCATTGGGTGGTAAATAAGGACTGTACGGAGGATGACCCATAATTCGCTGTTTTCACCTGTCAAATATTCGGTCGATGTTCGGTCCGATGTATGTTCGTTCGCGCTGTCATGGTGAAGAATGATCCTACTTCGCTGGTTGTTTTTTTTTAATTTCTTTAGAGACTTCTGACAAACAAATGGTTGGGTGCCATTCAAAATTGATTATTATACGATTCAATAGTAGCACTATAGCCACATGCCCATTTATCCCAAAAAACACGCAACTATTTGCTTCGTTTTTTTTTGTTTTCTTGCGTGTTTTAAGTTTCTTCCGCGAACAACTTTTGTTGGGTTTGGCTCATTTTGAAACACCGTCGACTGTATAGTTTCGTGCTCATACACATAGATCCAAAATTCGTCACCTGTAGATGTAGATGCAGAATTCTAATTTTTGAGTCTTTCTTACACCAATCGACATGATTGTCAAATTATGCGGAATCCAAAGCGCACAAATCTTTTTCACAGCTAAATGTTCATATCAAATCTTGTGAATGCTTGTCATATTAATGCCTAGGGATACTTCAATACCACGGTATGTCACATGACAATTTTACTGTATCAGTTCGTGCACAGTATCAATGTTTTATGGCACAACAACCGATTCGGGGTGATCTGATTAAATTCGTCCGTAAACAAACGACGCCCACAATTGAATTAACTAAATCAGTGATATACGGTGGTTTTAGATGCTGCTTTATCACCAAAAGTCGAAGTGACTTGACCGATGCACTGTTGTTGAGATAATCCAGATTGAAAGTCGTAATAAATCACAAAAATTCTTACGAGTTAATTCCATTTATTGACAATTTTCAAGTCACTAAAAAAAACACAAATAGCGTCCGTACGACAAAACGTTCTTAGTACCTATATTGTACATAAAAATTAAAACATTATTCTTATGAAATGTCTGTTTGTCGGACCTTATAGTCATTCTTCTATATGTATATCCATAAAGACTTCATATCAACTAATTGTTGTAAATTGCCAGTATAACCTATAAAGATTTTTAATACTGCACATACCTAGACGGTACAGGTATAGTACAACATAAATAATTCTATTTCGTAAACCTCAGTTATACTCTTGGCTTGTTGTAAATGGATCGTAGATACATGAACAAGTTAAAAATGAATTTCATTAACCGCAAGTTGATGCTAATGCAATATTATTTTCGATATAATTACAACCGTCGTGATGTATCGAATAGAATATATCTTTTCTTCTATCCGCTTAAAGTCTGTTCTATTGACCTTCTAAAAGCAATTAATTGAACATCGATGTTTTTACCGTTTAAGAATTAGAATGTAGTTAGTTGAAAGATGTAAACTATAATCAATCAGAATGAAATATCGTATGATATTCCGCAAGGATAATTTCAACATAAATATTTTTGTTAAAAATAACATATATACGGTGGCATTAGAAAGTATAGGTACTCTAATAAAATTGTAAAAAATAAAGACAGCAAAAAATATTTACAAAACATTTTATGTAATTTTAAGTTTTTTTAAGAGGCATGTCTTTTTTGTAAAAAAAAACTAGTTATTAGCATAAAAATCGTTTTCAAACCTTAAGTCTGGAAAATAAAGTCATTCAAGTGATGCTTATTTTCACGAACACACGTTTGGAACCATTCCCGAAAATTATACTCATCCCAAAGTTTCTTTGCCAATTTTTTTTATTTAAATCACGTATAACGATCTTTAATTCTTCATACATGCGTGATGTCAAGAATCGCCAAAAATGAAAATTTCATGTGGACACGGGACATCGCCAAGGCGAATAGTTGCTCGATTATATAAGCAGTGACCCCATCTTGTATAACCCACGCATTCCTTCTTTTCATTCCTGATTCCTCGTCTCCATCATCATCAAAAACCATGTTAGCTATATTAAGAAATAATTCAATCTCTATCAGGAGAGACTCAATTATCCTATAATGATGCTAACTTGGTTAGCAAAACGCTCGTCGAGAAGTTTATAAAAGCATTTTCGTGTTTAGTGGTAAATCTCTTCGAGTTTAGTGTTCGAGACACAGTATGTCGGAAAAATAACGGAACTTTATAAATCTAAAAAAAAACTACTAGCCCCATCTATTGAAACAATATATAATCTGAAAGCTGCATATCTCGTATATAAAACGAGACTGTCATCATTGGAATCAGCCAGGAATAGAGCTAGGCCGGCCAAAAATCAAAATTCGCGAAAATTTGGCGGTAGAAATGCATTAGAAGGTGGTGGTAGAGTGTTTGTGGAAAAGAATCGTTTAAGTAAGGACCGAATATCAAGCGCCGAGAAGTTGGTTCTTGGTATGGACGATAGGGCCGTCGTTGTTCATGAATTTTCGGCGAAAAAAACAAGTCTGTGTGCTTCAAAATCTTCCGTATTCGCCTGGTTTATTTCCGTGTATCTATTTTCTGTTATCGAAACTCAAACTGAAAAATCAAACTCAAAAAAATATATGCCAGCTTTGGTTAAACGCGCCCTGCAGTATACTGATGCCAAGTGGATGTTTTTTGAATAAAAATATATAATTTTTGGCAAAATAACTAATCTCATAGAAAGTTCTCGACGCACATTTCGCTAAACGTGTTAGAATCACCAGGAGATGATTTAATCTAATTTTAAAACTAAACTATGTTCTTATATTTTTTTCCTTTATTTGGGTTTTCGCCACTATCTAAAACTCAAAAAAATATCAAATATTAAAAGACCGCACTAAACTAAACATAAATACAATGTTGGAATTATTAACTCTGTGCTTAAAAACCACATATTTTCAATTAGAAAATGATTATTATCAACAAAATTTCGGAATGGCAATGGGTTCTTCTCTTTCTCCTTTGATGAGTAATATCTTTATGGAGGAACTCGAGAATGACATATTAAATAAATCTCTTAAAAAGCCATTAATATGGCTTAGGTATGTTGATGATATTTTTGCTATATGGCAACATAACATTGACGATCTAAATATTTTTTAACAAGATATAAATTCTCGAGAGCCTACAATTAAGTTTACTTTAGAGATGGAGAAGGAGAATAAATTGCCATTCCCCGACATTTTAATAATAAAACAAAAGAACACATTAAAAACTACAGTTTACAGAAAACCGACAAACACAATATGGTTCCCGATTCTAAAGAATACAATTAAACACATTTAAATATTTGAATACATAATCTATAGAATAAACAATGACACAATAAACATTACCTATATATATTTTTTGGTAGTATGTCACTGTCATGAAAATCTATTGTTGTCAATGTAAGTATCATTGACATATACAAAAAAATATATTTACTTTCATTCGTTAATTTATATATTACAAATTAATAAAATTTATTTTTTAGTTTAGTTTTGAAAACGGGGGGAGAGTATCCTCCGAAACGTTAACGTTAAAAGTTTGTACAATTTTTTATAACATTTTTATATCTTTAAAATTTTGTTCGTTAGGCAAATTTATTACAAAAAAGAATCATTGAGAAATTTGTCTCCGTTTGGTTTTTTGTTTTTACCCAGTGATTCTTTCTTTAAATAAGAACAGGTATTTTTGATATTTTTTTGAGTTTTAGATAGTGGCGAAAAACCTAAATAAAAGAAAAAAAAATATATGAACAGACCACAAAAATTCAGACATTACTTAAACTGTGTTCTATTTATATGAGAATCCTAATTGCTAACCTACTACCTACGAAGAAAGAAAAAAACAGAAAAAAGGGGAAAAAAGAGAACAAAAGAAAGAAACAATGAACCGTGAAGTTTACTGACCCTTGCATTAATAATTGAAAAAGTTGACTGAACAGAATAGGCCCTTTTTCCCGGTTCATAATTTTCTTGCATTTTTCTATTTGAACGCTTTCATATGCATCAAAAGCCCTATTGTTATTTACACTTTTAACAAGTCTTAAATTACTAATGTTTATGTTGTGGTCATATTCAATTGCATGTTGGGTTTCAATTGAATTGCATTTTCATTCTCTCTTTTCATAATTTATAGAAATTAATGTACTTTATTTTTGGATTCGTTTGGAAAACGGGAGGAGAATACTTCCCGAAACGTTAACGTTAAAAGTTTGTACATTTTTTTAGAACATTTTTATACTTTTAAAATTTTGTTCGTTCGGCAAATTTATTACAAAAAAGAATCACTGAGAAATTTGTCTCCGTTTGGTTTTTTGTGTTTACCCAGTGATTCATTATTTACATAAGAACGATATTTTTGATATTTTTTGAGTTTTAGATCGTGGCGAAAAACCCAAATAAATAAAAAAAACACACAAGTTTAATGTGCACTTTTTCCAAAATTTTGTCTAACCCTTGTGCTAATTGGTCACCAAAGGGTATTACCATAAATTTATTTTTGTTCTGATCCTTTTGAAAAGGCGAATATTCTTCCAATAATTTTCTAAACTTATGTTTTCTAATTAATTTATCTACGATGTTCTTATTATAACCGTTCGCTTTGGATATCTCCGTAATTAATTTTAATTCTTTGTTATGATTATATTTGTTTAAATGAAAATTGATTAATCTATTTACCATAAATTTTAAACTAGCCATCTTATTTTGAGGGCTATGATTCGAATCGTTAGGAATATATCTCGAAGTGTTGGTGTTTTATTCTAAAAATATCAATATAACTAATTGATATATTTAAATTTAAAAATTCTGATTTTTTCCGATATACTGTGTATTTATTTATTGACATAACTATTATGAGATACCGTACTTGTTTCAATTTTCTGTTATAGTTGAATATAATACCAGCATTTCTAGAAGGAGAAAAAAAAGTTTGCTGATTGTTAACTAAGTCTGAATTATCAGAGTATATTGCTCTTTTAATTTCAAATAGCTGGACATAGAAAACTTTCCCTTATAATATAATATGAAGTTGTCCTCCAATAAAGCCATTGTTTGATTCGGTGTGTGGCATGTGGCATAGACTTATTGGATTCAAATATTAATGTTGATTGTTCCATTATTATTGAACTATAGTCTGTTATTATTGGTGGATAATTGAATATTTTCCTTTGTAAGATGCTAGTCCAATTATGTAGTATATATTTGCTTAGAATACTACAGGGGAGTATTGATAAATACCCATCATGTTTTCGAAGTAGGACTATTTTAGTTATATTTTAATATTATACATTTACTATATTAGATCTTCAAATTCATTTTAAATTCATTCATTTTAAAGGGCCATCTTCCCGCTTCACTTGGAAAACAGAAATTTTGAGCTGAGAGATGCAAAACGTCTGGGCTAGCGAAAATAAGTAGAGGACGAAAATTTTGAAGCACTGTTAAAAGAAAATCCCTGTCGTATCCTGCTGAGTCCGGATAGGCACTCAGAGTAACACTACCCCATCCGTTTTAAATGTAAATATAACAAGTTGTGTATGAAATATTATTAATTTTTGTTTTATCTAAAAGAGTATTCGATTACATATGTATGGAATATGATATCGGTCAAATGGTCGTCGCGGCTTCGCCTATCTGGTCCAATTTTCGATAACTCGACACGCATAAGTCGACCTCGATATCATTGATGGCAATGGTTGTGTTGACTTTTAAGCTATGAATCGTCTGCGGTTTGTTCGCATAGATTCGTGAGATCCATATATATATATATATATATATATATATATATATATATATATATATATATATATATATATATATATATATATATATATATATATATAGATATATATATATATATATATATATATATGGGAGACGTAGACAGATATGGACGCTCCAGAAAAAATTAAAAATTTAATTCATTCAGCAATAACTAATAGCACCTGCAGATGCAGTATTGGAGATGACCTGTCTGCCTCTTTTCAAATTACAAGAGGCGTAAGACAGGGTGACATTCTGTCCTCAATGATTTTCAATTTAGTATTAGAAAGAATATTGATGGAAGTCCAGCTGGAGCAAATAAATATTATCTTTAATAAAAGCTGTCAAATGATGACATAAATCGATGACATCACTATACTTGTAAGGACACCTAGAAATATTGGAGATGTTATCTTAGTGCTGGGCCAAGCTGGTAAAAAATTGGGCTTCAAATTAATGATACCAAAACGAAATACATATTAAAAAAAAAACAACGAGAGGCAACAAAATAACATCTTCGATACAGTAACTGATTTTAAATACCTGGGCAGCACGTCAACCAACTAAATCGCTGTCCTGAAAATGTAAAGTCCGAATCTACAAGTCAATCAAGATCAGTGCTGACTTATGAGTGCGAATGTTGAACTGTTACAAAACAGCGATAGGAATCTTTAAGTAGATTTGGGCGTAATATTGAGGTGTATAAAACACCAACAATAAAATGGACGCTCAATGATACTCAAAGAACGCGCTGTGAAGAAATTATTTGTGGAAACTCTATGTGGAAATCACTGAAGAGGAAGGCCGAGGCTGAGGGGAACGTTAAAAATAGCGAGATGTTTTCATGAATCTTAAAGAAATTCATGAAAGAAACTGGACACACGGCCATCGTATTCTTCAAAATTTTCTCGACTCCAAGTCAAAAGAGGCCTCAATGACTATATCACTATAACATCAATCATCAATTTTAATGGGCGAAAATATCATAATCGATTTGAAAATACTTTCTTGCAGTCAAATACTGGATTAGGATAAACGAATTTTCCTAATAGTTATCCCCATAGTGTTTGCATGACTTTAATGTTAGGTTGTAGACAATCTTAATGGTTAATTGTTTAATGAAGAAATCCTTCTTCCAGAACTTTTCCCCTCCACAATATTTTTTACCTATAGTATCTATAGATTCCGTAGTAGAAATTTTCGTTCCTTGTGAAATATTTTGTAAATATTAGGTTTTTTTAAAATGAATTTGTAGCGTTTTAATGTTTCAGATGTTTATTATAAATGTTATTCTACATGTGTTTCGCCTTATAAGGGCTTTCTCAAGAGTAACTTTAACTAATACTAATAGTAATTCAAATTAAGTGCTAATTAAGGGTATTTTTTTATAACATCTGGGATATTTAGTAAAAACCCAGGCTATTCAATTAGAATAAAATCTTATCTAATATTGGGGTGTTTTGGAAATTTAGTTGGCCATTCGTGGTTATTATATGACAATTGCTTAAGGAGTTTTTTTATTTCTAATTATTCTAGTACATATAATTTTTAACTTTTCTTTCTTGAGTGTAAAAATTTAATATTGTTTACATCTCTAAACTGATTATTTTCAATACAATGTGTGAACATTCCAATGCTTTGTATGATATTTAAAATATCTTTCTTTTTGCTCTTTTATTATATATCCAATACTTCTACCAGTTTGACCGATATATTCCGGTTCACAATATTTACAGTTAATTTTATATATTCGTCCCTCTTAATAACCGTCGTTTTTCGCTATCTGTTTAAGGGTACAGACTTCTTTATTAAAATTATCTTTGTTTAGAGAAAAACTAACTAACCTATGTATTGGACTGTGAAAATGAGAAAATTTAACTTGCCGAGATTGATTAGAAGTAAAGTTTATCGCTTTTGTTGTAGCCGGTTTGTGTAAAATTTAGGCAGTTAGTCACCAATAACGCCAAAAACAATAGTTTAGATAAATCAAGTTTGTATGTAGAATAAAAGAACGAAAAAATATAGCTAAAATAACATACAAAGCACTGGAATGTCCTCAACACATTGTATCGAAAACAATCATTTTATAAATGTAAATAACGTTAAATTATTACACTCAGAAAAGAAAAGTAAAAAATTAGACCTATTATAAATAAAAAAATCCTTAATAAGTAGCCATATAATAACCACGAATGACAAACTAAATATCCAAAACACCCTAATAATAGATAAAATGGTATTATTGTTACTGACAGTCCAGGTTTTCACAATGTTGACATTCGGAAAAAAAGAAGAAAAATATTAGGCTAGATGTTATAAAAAAAAAATCCCTGCGTACTTCGAAACACTTTGTTTGAATGTTAGTATTAGATCAAGCTACTATTAAGAAAGCCCTAATACGGTGAAACATATGTAAAGTAACATCTATAATGAACATCTGAAACATTAAAAAGCTACCAGTTTATTTTTTTCAAATCCAAAATCTTTTACCTATATTTGAAATCATTATACTAATCATGCTTGATATAATTAATTGTTTTATAAAATAAATACGGAAACTTAATGATCTTACATATTTTCTTGCACAGTACTGGAATCGTATTTAAATAATCTCCTGACGATGTTAACATCGTTAGTAAAACAAGTGCTTGGAGACTGTAAGAATAATATTTTGCGTTTTTATATACATTTTAAAAAACAACAATGTTTTATACGAAAGAACAACTAGATATTATATTGTAATTCGAAATAATATAGTTAATTTCATGCCTTCTTTTGTTATATAACTCTTATTATTTTTTTTGATGGTAATTATATGTTTTCAACTATATCTGTTGAAATATCTCGGCCAGAAAAAAACGATACATTTCAAAATAAACTTCTATGAGAATACTTTTATTTGTTGTTTGTTTTTTCCGAACATCATTTAAATAAAATATTTAACTAATAGGTTTTATCTTAATCCGATATCATCCTTCTCACATCAACAATAGAAAATTTTTTTTGTAATGTAATATAAATTAAGAAAAACCAGAGAACCACTTACATGTCAAGGTTATCAAATATAAAAATACTGTTAAAGATTTTTTTTACAATTAATCGGTCTGTTCATTTTAATTAATTTAACGGATTACTACCTCGAAACATAAAATCACAGATTGAGGCCTGAATATTTTTATTTACGTTGGACACATCAGGACAGGAAGAACATCCTTAAATAAGTTTGTGAAACCAAACAAGAACAACAACACAGAGAAGAAACTTGCGTGATTAATATAGGCCTGTGCTAGACAAGGCCTCCTGGGTGGCGCGACTTAGGACGCACGCCCCATTGATCAAGATAGTTTAATATGAGTGTTCACACGGAGTGGTGCTACCCAGTATAAGGCGCGGCCTGGTAGACCATCGGTGACCCTCTACCTGTTTTGTTAAGAATACAAAAGTCATTCTGCGAATTGCAGTCCTGTAAGACTACAATAGCAATTACTGAGAACGCTAAAATGCAAACAAAAGTTAGAAATGTCCAAAGATTATTTAAAAAATTAGCCTGAATGGGTTTCACTGAAAGGGTCATGGTCATAGACTGGGCAGTGGAACGAAACCTTTTTTTTTTAGGAATAAATTATTTGGATGGAATTGATGGATGATTTTTTCTTTTATTTGAATGATTTAGAGAAAGAAGAAAAATTTGTATTGACACGGCAAATGGGAGAAGGGGTGTCATAATTTGGATTAATATTGGCTGCAAAAAAAAAGAAAACTTAGTATTTATTGCTTATCGAATTAACTTTCAAGAGTGGAGCTTCGACACTGTTTCAAAAAGAGAACGACTAAATTCATTCGGCAACAATTATAACGGATTGGTGGGACCAAAGTACTATTTCAAAACTGGACCGGCCTTCTATCTCTTCAGATTTGAATTACATTGAAAATGTCCGAGAGATGCTTTAAAGGTGAGTTTGTAGCTAGTGAAGACCATTTGCAAATATAAAAGATTTGAAAACTTATTCAAGGAGCATGAGAAAAAATTACACAACAGTCAAGAAAACTATTTTTTTTTTCTTTATTTGGACTTTTGCCACGATCTAAAATCAAAAAATATCAAAAATATCTGTTCTTATGTAAATAAAGAATCACTGGGTAAAAACAAAAAACCAAACGGAGACAAATTTCTCAGTTATTCTTTTTTTTTGTAATAAATTTACCCAACAAACAAAATTTTAAAAATATAAAAATGTTCTAAAAAAATATACAAACGTGTAACGTTAACGTTTCCGGAAGTATTCTCCTCCCGTTTTCAAAACGAATCTAAAAAATAAAGTATATTAATTTCTATAAATTATGAAAAGATAGAAAGTAAATATATTTTTTGTGTATGTCAATGATATTTACATTGACAATTAGTTTTTAATGACAGTGACATACTACCAAAAAATATATATAGGTGAGGTTTACCGTGTGATTGTGATTATTTATTGAAATGTGTAAATGTTTTTAATTGTATTCTTTAGAATCGGAAACCATATTGAATTTAAATCTACCGAAGGCATAGCAATACCGTTAGTTTTATTTAAATTAATGATAGAAGTTTCTTTTAATCTTCTGTTTTTTGTTACCGATTTTTTTAATACCGTTTTGGAATTGTTCCAATTGATTTTATAACCGGATTTCCATGCGTGTTGACAAATTCTAGATTTATTAAAATCGCCCTTTCAAGGAAGGTTTTTCTTTTATTCTAACATCTAATTGTCTAGATGTCTCACCTATATAGAATTTGCCACATTCGCAGGGAATATTACAAACCACATTTTTGGTATTTTGTTGTGTGTAGTTTGGTTTAGTTTTTATTAATAGAGATCTAAGAGTATTTTTTGTTATAAATGTCGTTCTTATGTTGTATTTATTTTCTAGTCTTTTAATTGTGTCCGAAATTCCGCAGATATAAGGAATTGCGAGGTTAATTGTTTGAGGGTTATTATTATTGTTATTAATAAATTGCGTGTTTTGTCTGATATCAAAAGTTTTAAACGATTTATCTATAAAATTTTTTGGGTAATTGTTTTTTATTAAAATGTCTTTTATGTGATTTGCTTATTTTTGTAGTGTATCACTGTCGGTACAAACAAGTTTTGCTCTGTCATATAAACTTTTAATTACTCCTATTTTGACTCCGAGTTTGAGTGATTGGAAAATAAATTGAGATACCTATCTGTGTTTGTCGGTTTTCTGTAAACTATTAAAAGTGATTTCTATTAAAAGTGATTTATCAACTGGTGCATTAGTAAATATACTCACCACGTCAAAACTAACCATTAAATTTCGGTTTGTAATTTTAATGTTCGAAATTTTATGTAAAAAATCTGAAGTATTTTTAATATGTGAATTTGTTCTACCCGAAAGTGGATTTAAAATATTTAATAAAAATTTTGATAGTTTATAACATGGGGAATCTATACTATTAAGTATAGGGCGACGTGGTCTATTAGTTTTGTGTAATTTGGTAGACCATAGAAATGAGGTGGTTTACTATAATGTGATGTAACTGTCTAATTTTTTTTTTGTAAATTCACGTTTGTGTTTATATAATGTTTTGTATAATGTATTGTAAATTTGTCTCTATTTTTAATGTTGGACCTGTAAGTATTTTAGAGTAATTTCCCTCATCAATTAAAGTTTTAATTTTGTTATTATATTCTGTAGTGTCCAGAATAACTGTGACGTTACCTTTGTCTGATGGCAATATTTTAATAGATGTGTCTTTTTTAATTTACCTACAGCTAACCTTTCCTCATGGTATAAATTTGATTTGATTTTAAATTGTTTTTCTAAGATAAGTTTTAATATGATCCTGTATTCATTTGCACTTTCCAAAGGTAATTTTTGAGCAACAGACTCTACTACCGAAATAAGGTCTAATTTAGGAACATCTTTCGATGTAACACTAAAATTTAGTCGTTCACAAAGTACATAGTTTTCAGAATCAGATAATATTTTACTTGAAAGGTTAACTACAGTTTTATTAATGAAATTTTTGTCTGTATGTGTATTAATGTATTTTGTATTTGTTCCATGTTTTTCAATAATTAAATTTTTAAATTTCTTAATGTGAGTATTATTTTGGATATTGAAGTGATATACAACTGGAATAGACGCTATTATAAATGTGATTAAAATCTACTTCAGTTACTTTTTCGTATATTTGTTTTAATGTATTATCAATGTCAGTCTTTAATTTTTGTTAAGTGTATATTTGATGTTGAATGCAATATCTCAAAAGTGCTAAACTAGCCCTATGTAAAATATATATGCTTCTGTTTGTGTTATATGGTATATTTAAACATACACCTGTTGGTATTATGTCACAATCTTTACATTTGTAAAGAAATGTTAAGCTGTTTTCAGAATGTTGTAGTTTAATAAATTTACTTTCTAAATATCTAAATAAAAAACATATCTCATATCACATATCTCTCAAACATATCTACATACCACTAATCTAAGTAATATCTGAATGATTGTGGCGTGTATATATATATATTTTTCTTTATTTGGGTTTTTCGCCACGATATAAAATTCAAAAAATATCAAAAATATCTGTTCTTATGTAAATTAAGAATCACTGGGTAAAAACAAAAAACCAAACGGAGACAAATTTGAGTCTTAGATCGTGGCGAAAAAACCAAATAAAGAAAAAAATATATGAACACGCCACAATCATTCAGACATTAGTCAATAAAACTGTTGTATGATCCATTATCCAAAATTATTTTTGATTTAAGGTAGTTCAGTTGTAACAGTCGGAGCTAAAACTATAGTCCTATATCAGAGACTGTACACGATACATAAAAACATTTATGTACAGAAACACCCTAATCCAATCATACTTTTAAACAATATACATGTGACAACGCTGCGAAGGAAATGTCAATATTTCAGCTATATATTCAGGGACCGAAAATGAACATAAAAATTTCTATAAACATGGGTCCTACTCTCAACTGTTACAGAGATACATGGGTAAACATAAATTAAAATGTTTCAGATTTTTTTAATATTAGAAATTGTATAATAAACTTTTAGGCTTTTCAAAAATTCAACTATTTACTTTTAAATTCTTATCAGCTTTCTTATGAACTGCTCGGGTTGCTCTGTGAATGGATTCGGGTCTGTTCCATATAACTGCTGCTGTATTTACTATCCACTGGTTTGGGAAGTTTTTGTTTAAGAAATTTCTCACATGTAAGCTGTAGTGTGCAGGGGCTTCATCATGTAGTATGTACATGTTTTGTCGTACATTAAGTGAAATATTTTCTAACAGGTTTTGCGAATGATTCTGTAGAAAATTTAGTTTCTCCTGTAAGATGACTGCCGAATATGAATGGACCGATTAATTTATTTTTAGCATACCATACCACACATTAATGCTAAATCGATGTTGAAAATTATGTTCAGGCTTAGGGTGAGGGTTTTCATCTGACCATCGATGTTCATTATTAAGATAATTTATCTTATCCCGAGTGAACTGCGCTTCATCCATACTTGTATCATCTCCGTAACAGACCATATTTGTATCATCTCCGATTTGAATTTAACCAATTACAAAACTGCACCCTTAACGCAAAATCACCATCCTTCAAATGTTGCACCGGTTGTAAATTAAATGTATATACACAATTCATGAGAAAAGTCATCCAAGCAGACGACTGTGTTATTTGGCGAATATCTGCAATCCGCCTTGTATCGCTTGTATCATTTTCAACGATGTCAAGGATTGCCTCTTCTTGATTGCCAACGATGTCAAGGATTGCCGTTCAGATATAACTCTCGCACTTGGAAACATACCAGATTGTCCAGCAGTGAGAAAACCTTGTTCAAATACCATTCTATCTGGTAGTCTCCGATTCGGAAAACGATGGTGATATTCGGAAACTGTGCGATTTGAGCTCCCGTTATAAAAGCTATAAACAAATAATATATCAGTATATTCACAATAAGAGAATAACGAAGGCATAATGAAATCAATGGTAAATTAACTGGTATATTCAATGACTGCTTAGCAGTAAAAAAAATAAAGCAGTTTAGCAGTAAAAAAAATTGGAAAACCCTGTATGTTGAAAAATCTTTAAAAAAAATTGTTTATCTTTTTGATATTGAGTGTACGTTCCTTTTTTTTGTATGAGTCAAGCTTATATAAAAATAAATTTCCGCAACCAGTATGCTTTTTCAAAACACATCAAATAATCACAAAACTAAAACACAAAAAGATACGTGTAAAGGATTTTTGTTGGACAGATGATATCAACAAAAACAATTTCACAGTATGTCTCCACCGTTGGAAAAATCGATTGAGGTTGATGCTGATACTGACAATGTGGGGTAGTCATAATTCTATTACGTCAAGACATATTTTTACCATTTCAGACAACTGGAACATTTAGGATCAAAGATAGGATAGGGTTTCCATAACGTTTCGGAGACAATGAAATATTCGCGATATGAAAGCGAACGACGATGTCTCAATGGCCGCATCTGGCTGCTTTTGTGTCATTAGGGTGGACGTTAAACAGTAATAGCTACGGCTGAAAATATTTTTCGATCACTTTATTGCGCTAACGAATCCTTATATTTTACAGGGGAGATCTGCAGAGATAGTGATTTTAATCGTGTTGATCGCATCATAAATTTTACAGCATTATCTATTACAATGTAGTTAATTGATTTGTTCTGATTGCTTTGTGATAGTTCATTTTTAAATCGAATAAAATAAATTTTTAAAAACTCTCGTTACGGCTTGGTTAATAATGCCATAAAACGGACTTGTTGGACTTGTGTAATAATGTTATAAAACGTTCCTTTTATAGCCCGTTTGAATTTCGGGAACAGATAATAGTCACATGGAAGTAAATCAAGAGAATACGAAAGATGCTGAAGCACACAGACCTGTTTTTTCGCCAAAAAATTGCAAAAAAATGATCAAACAGTCACAGTCCTTATTTAAGGTGTGAGGGACAAATCGAGAACAACCTTTTCGGTTGTTTAAATCCTTTCTCAACATTTCGTAATTTATGGTCGCATTTAATTCCTCCGCTATTCATTTTACAGTCGAATTCGCATGATATGCGAACATTTCACGCACTTTTTCTATTAATTCATCGCGATTTTTGTTTTTTGGCCGGCCTGGCTTTAGGTCGTCTTCCAAAGAATCATGACCATCGTGGAGTCGCTTATACCACTCGAACGCACCTGTACGAGATCATCACCATAACCATAAACTCTCCATCATCACCATAAACTCTTTTCATTAATTCAATTTTTTTTAAAGTTTCTGTAAAAGTTTTTCCGAACTTGAAACAAAATTTAATATCAGCTCTTAGTTCCATAGTGTTTTTGTAATAAGGTGACCTAAAAGACACTGTCATTTTAAGCGCTATAATTTGACAATCCGTTAATCGATTGGCTTAAAAATAAAGCTGGAAAAAGTCAGGTTATGTTCAATAAATTTGCTGAGGATAGAATAATTTCAGTTTTAGGAAGAGATTTGCAGATTGTAAACCACTTTATATATTCTGGGCAGATAATTTCATTGGATATAGATACCGTCCAGTAGGTAGTGTGTTGAATGTGGCTGGCAGGCATTTGGCAGACTCAATATGGTATTTAAGAACAAACTTCCACTTTGCTTGAAAAGAAAAGTCTTTGATCAATGCATTCTGCTCGTTATGACATATGTAAGTGAAACTTGGACACTCACATCACAATCAATTCAATAACTTCAGGTAGCACACAGAGGAATGGAGAGATGATTTCTTGATATTACAAGACGAGACAGAAAGCCCTGCTCATGGATCAGGAAACAAAGGAATGTACGTGACATCATTGGAATAGTAAAGGGATTAAAATGGAGATGGGCAAGCCATATATCGAGGCGATGGGACGACAGATGGACCAAGGCAATTCTGAAGTGGACGCCGCTTGATTGCAAACGTCCTCGAAGAAAACTAAATTTTACACTTTTATTAAGGGTATTTTCACAGCATTTTAAGGAGTGGGAAATTTCGAAAATCTGTCTGATTATTTATTAACTACCCTACGGATGTATGCTTGGCATTACAAGACGAGACAGAAAGCCCTGCACATGGATCAGGAAACAAAGGAATGTATGTGACATAATTGGAAAACTAAAGGGATTGAAATGGAGACACACAGGCCATATATCGAGGCGATAGGACAACAAATGGACCAAGGCAATTCCGGAGTGGACGCCCTCGAAGAAAACTAAATTTTACACTTTTATTAAGGGTATTTTTATAACATTTTAAAGAGTCGGAAATTTCCAAGATCTGTCTGATCATTTAACAACTACCCATACGGGTCTTTATTATAGTTGCATATTTCTGTTGCTTCTAAAATGTTTAGTATATTGTTTTTAGGAGTTGAATGTCAAATTTTTAGTTTGTCATCTCGGCATTCCAATCTGCTATTTCTTCAAGCGATTATTCATAATTTTCGGAATTATTATGCATAAATTCCAGGATGCTAAACGGAGTCATGTCTGATTTCACCACCTGAACTAAATGATTTAGTTCAATATTTAAAACTATCAAAGTCAGACCCGGAACTTAAGCGTTACCTTCACCTGCACAATTTTGTAATGATACCAATTTAATCTTCTAAAAGTTATATTCAGTTACATATTTTCAACAGCGATTCTACCGGTTAATTTTCAGTAAAATGTTGGTAAGTGCGATGTGGAATTTGGAAAAGAAACTCTGGATATATGTACAGTACGAATAACATGTTCTTTCCAATATAATTTTCGGTAATTTAACAAACAATAATAGTTAATCCCGAAGAGATTTACCATCAAACACATTTGGCTAGCATTATGAGCTTCATGTGATTTAATCTAAGGAGCCTCAAATGAACGGAGATTAAATAATCTCCTGATGATGCTAACATGGTTAGCAAAACGCTTGTTGAGTTGCTTGCTTGTTGATAAAAAAAGGGGTTGGTGTTTAGTGTTCCATGTCAAAGATGTCAGTAGAAGAATTCATTAATATGAACCTAACTAGACTATATTTGGTGTAGATTGATTTGATGTTAATAATTTTTTATTTAAAATATCAGAGAAGTTACATTTAATTGAAAAAATCTACGCTCTATTTAGGCTATCCGTTTTTATATCTGTCTATAAATTTTATTTTATTAACAAAAATTTAAAGTTCTGTCTACATTTTGTAAAAATATTTTGATGGTGAGCAATATTTTTTTCGCAATTAACTCATAAATACGTATTTTACAATACTGTCTAACAATTATTTATTACACTATAATCATAAAAATTGTTGTATCGTGGGTATAAAAAGTTTTTCCTTGAGTGAATCCAACAGTAATTGAAAGATTTAAATAACGAGTACAAGGTTACCTTATAAATATTTCTATACATGTGCAAACATTTAACATCTTCAAAATGCCAATAAAAAAATTATATACGTTACGTTAGTATTACTTTTACTAATTATCCTGCTGCAGCTACTTTTCTTGTTTGTTGACAAGGTTTAATAGTTAAATAATTATACGAGGCTAAATAAAATAATAAAACTGGGAGTGTAACTTTCGATCTGTCAATACTGCTAGTTTCCCTTTTGGAGGGGACGCAGATTCACATCTGGTGCGTCATCAGTGTGAGTTTGAACTCCGTAAACTCAATGATTCGTAGGAATTCTTTTTGTGAACCAAATTTTTCCAGTGTGTCAATTTTTCTGTTTCTCACAATTTATTTCTATAATCGAGTTGTAGCTGAGAACAGAAGTCGAAGTTGTTAAACACGTGCAATAAAGTAGTTCATTATAAGATACCAGACATCTAAAACATGTGCGCTCTGCTCGTTCAAATAAAAATAATAGGCTGCACTATAAGTAATGTCGTTTTTATCCAATTTTAAAAATATTACCATTATTGACAATAATTTAACTTAATATAACATAATTTATATTCTAGTTAAATATTTATTGTGCTTATTATTAAATTTTAAAAAATATAGAATGGCTTAACATACACTTGATGCGTTATGAGTTTCGAAAACATTACAACGCCTTTAATGATTATTTTTCCAATTCCTTGGGTAGCAGAACATCTCGCAATTATTTTAAGAAATGTAAGAGCGGTGTTGTTGACAATCTGTTGACTTTAATAAGGATGGTTTGTGGATTGAAACTGAATTTAGCCCCAAACAAATCATCTAGAAATCATGGCTTTGATTAAAAAAATATCAAAGACTGATTCATCGAAAAGATGTTATTCTATAAGGTAATAATGCAAGATGTCATAGTGCTAAAATAGCCCAAGAAAAAATCGGAGAGTATATATAGAAGCTTGGAACTATATCCTCATACACCATACTCTCGAGCTGCCCTGCACCGGCAGATTACCATCTTTTCACATCTATGGAACATTGTCTCCGTGGAAAAAATCTTCTACTACAACAGATAACAAAACTGCACTCGATAAATATTTTATTTCAAAATTCACCTTCGCCATACAGAAAACGAACAGAAAGTTTGTCAGAGAGATGGACGAAGATGTCAATAACGATGGGGAATATATTGTAGATTAAAAGTGGACGAATTCTTAAATAAAATAACAGTTTGTACAATATGAAAAACTGACATGACTCATGGGTGAGCCTAATATAATCAAAGGGAAATGAGTCGAATGCTCCATTCTTCAGCCTGGAGACATTACACAACTAATTTATATAATAAACCAGTCTGAGCACGAGAGACGCCCTACGTTTGCAAGTAGTCTTAGAATACCTTCCCAATTGTTCCAAGTGATGAGCTATTTGGAGGCCACGATACATCTGCAAGAAACCAATGCTTCTTGAAGACACTGTTTGATGCGGACTTTTAGCAGAAGACTTTATTTATCTATGGGGGATTCCATGCCAAATCGAACAATCTCAATTTATTGATATTTTTTAGTACCCATCGAAAAACCCTTTCTGGTAAATTTTGAGATTTTTTTGATTACCCGTTCAAAAGATTTTGAATTTTCAAAAAAATCGCGCTTTTTCCGGTTTTTTACTCATAACTTCTCCAAAAATGGTCCAAATTCAAACTTTTATTTATAATTTTTGTTTTTTATGTACTTACAAGAAAAAAATACCAAAAAATTCTTTAAAGTGTTCTAATATGCGATTTTTTAGTTTTAAAATTAAATCTAATTTTTTGAACTGTATGAACTCTTCGATTTTCTTGAAAATTTTTGGTGGTAAACTTCTATCCATTCTATAAATATTAAGCCCAAGTAGATCGTGGGATTTTTAAAAATAAAAAAAAAAATTTTGCTGTTTAACATTCTTAAAATTACTTTTCTTCATTGTGAAATCATTTTTTTTTCCCATAGATGAATATTCTATCGATAATCCATCATATTTAAAAGTAAAATTCCATGAAATTTGCACTTTTAGGATTATATATTCAATTTAATTATTATGAAGATTCTGTAAATTGTAAAGATATTGTAGCGAATCTCAAAGAAAAATTTAATGACGAAAGTACTTCTCGATCTGAGAAAGTACAAATTTTGACAATATTACCGGTTAATTGGAGCATTAACAAATTTTGCGACGTCATGGGCTCTGTAAAACACATGGCGGTAATATCAAAAGTTTTAAGGGAAAAGAAAGGAGTTTTATCAGTGCCAGAGAGAAGAAAGAAATGTGAAGTTGCGAAATTTTTATCAGTAGATAGAATTTGTCGGGTAAAATTATTTATTAAAAGTAAAGTTATTTCTATAATTAAATAAATGATATTTCTTTTAGGATGATTCTTATCTAATGATGTGAAAAATGAAGCAATCAAATTTTATAAAGGTGACGATCTTAATGTCAATTTGCCAGGTATGAAAGATTTTTTTGTACGAAATGAAAATGGTCAAAAAGAGCATATTCAAAAAAGACTTATTTTGTGTAACCTAAAAGAGATATATCAAACATATAAGGAAGAATATCCTGATCATAGCATCGGTTTTTCAAGTTTCGCTTCATTAAGATCTGGAAATTGTGTACCTAGCAGGGTCCAGTGGTACACATACCCTTTGCGTGTGCCCTATGCTGCAAAATATAAAGCCCATGATGATAGGTAAGTATCCTAAAAGCTTTTTTTTCTATTGTAAGCTTAAATTGTTTTATTTTGCGACAGGTTCTAATTGGGCTGAATTAACTCATGATCTATCATTACCTTTATTGCAATACAGTGACTGCTTTAAACTAATTTTATATTCTATAAAATATAAAAAAACACCCAGGAATCGATGTTCTTCAAGAGTTATTAGATAGCTTATTTGATGAAAATGTTATCGAAAGTATTATATATAAATATTGGATATTGAACCTTCGTTGTAGCTTTGAGACATTCGATAAAAACTCATCAGAATCTGTTGATACATTTTGTAGTCACTTTGTAAATCTTTCAACACATAACTTTATTGTGAAAGAACGATCTGCTTTCTGGAAATTGACTCAGGAATCGTTAAAAGAGAAAGTTGTAGTGATCTGTGACTTTGCAGAACATTATGCTTTTGTAATTCAGAATGCAGTACCGGGATTTCATTGGAACAATAACCAAGCAACGATTTTCCCTGTTGTAATTTATTATCAGCAGAATGAACTTAATCATCGAAGTTTAGTCACAATCTTTGATAGCAATAATCATGCTGCAGTTGCTGTACACGTGTTTATGAGAATAACTACAAATTTTATCAAAGAATTTCTGTCAAATATATCTAAAATTTTTTACTTCTCCGATGGTGCTCTACAGCAGTTCAAAAATTTTAAGAAATTTGTGAACGCTTACTATCTCGAAGAATACTTTCAACTTGTTGCTGAATAGCATTATTTTGCTATGGCTCATGGTAAAGGACCATGTGATGTTATCGGGGGCACGGTAAAAAGAATTGCAGACAGAGTGAGTCTTCAGCGACAAATTGATGAGCAGATAACATCACCTCAAGAGTTATATGATAGGACATCGAAACTGGGTAGTTAACGTAACGGTAAAATTCTCACCAGAACAGGATTATTTTGATGCGAAACAAAAATTGAAGTTATAACTATTATTACTAAAGAATATTCTCGTTCGAATGTTAACCATGAATGTAACATTTTCAAAATAGTACGTAAATGAATAAAAAATGTTGTTATTGTTGCTCTGTTCATTTATTGTTTTTCAAAATATTCTCCGCGATGATCGATACACTTCTGCATACGTTTGAACCAATTTTCATAGCACTTTTTCCATTCCTATTGAGGTATTTCCAAGCATTTTGAATGCACCAACTGCTCCTTCTCACGTAGAAAATCGTTGACCACGTTGTTTATTATTCACGGATGGGAACAAAAAGGAATCACTGGGTGCCAAATCAGCACTGTATGGCGGATGACCCATCAATTCGATGTTTTGACGGGTCAAATATCGAGTTGTTCAGTTGTTGTCATAGTGAAAAACTATCATGCATGGCTGGTTGTTCTTTCCTATTTCTTCAAAGACTTCTGGCAAATAAATGGTTGTGTACGATTCAAAACTAACCGTTCTACGATTTTCTAGTGTCACTACAGGTACATGTCTTTTTTCTCAAAAAAAAAACAGGCGACTATTTGATTAGAAGTGCTTCTTGCGTGAACAACTTTTGTTGGGTTTGAAATATTTTGAAAGACTTATATAGTCGACTGCTGCTTAATTTCGGGTTCATACGGATAGATCCAAAATTCGTCACTTGTGTAGATGTCATACACGGCTTCTTATATACCACGATTAACGTATTTTAGCATTTCTTTGCACCAATTGACAGCAGACTTTTTGGGCGATTGTCAGGCTAAATGGTCATCTAAAATGTTGTGTATGCTTATCATACTAATGCACAGGGATACCTCAATGTCATGGTATGTCACATGACGATCTTGCTTTATCAGTTCGCTCACAGTATCGATGTTTTCTGATACAACAACCGATTTCTTGCACGAGTTTGCACGACCTTCTTTAAATGCTCCGTGCGCGAAGGATGGCCACGATTGAATTCACTAAACCAGTGATATACAGTAGTTTTAGATGATGCTTCATCGCTAATCGAAGTGAGTTGATCGATGCACTGTTGTTGAGATAATCCATGTTAAAAGTCGTCGTAAATCATCGCACGAAAATTCTCACGAATTAGTTCCATTTTTTGAATGTGATGAAATTTTCAAGTCACTAAATAACAAAAATAGTGTCCGTATAACGAAACGCAGATTTTTTGTGGCCTGACATTGAAGTGGCTACAATTATTCTTTATCTTAATAAGAGGACACTAGTGCTACAGCCTTGTCCAAAGAGTTGTTAACTAAAAAAAAACCAGTTGATTAGTTTTAACAAATGTATTCTTAAAATTTATAAGAATCTATTACTAACTATTTTTCTTTAGATCCTCCAAAGCAGCGGGGTGGTTGTGGTACACTTGACTTTTAAGATATCCCCAGAACAAATCACAGGGGGTCAGGTCTGGGCTTCGGAAGGTCTTAGATATTACTTATTATTATAATTAGATATATTATAATTATATTATAATTAGATATTCACTTCGAGAAATCAGAAAAAAGCTTCTGAACGACGGGCAAAGAAAGATTGTGTAAGAAATATTTTTGTTTAGTATATATTTTTCAGACATCGGTTTCATCTCAAATAAAACTAAAGGTTTATCGTTTGTTTAGGTCTTTTAGCATACAAATATAAGAAATATGTTGCTTTGATTTATATCTTTCGGTCTCTTGTTCAATCTAAAGCAAAACGATAGTTTTATCACGTTTTTTCTCATTTCTCATTTATAATGTGAACAAGTGTCGTGTCGTGTGGTTCCCGAGTAATTCCAAGGGTGAGTGTATCACTGAAGACGTTAGTTTCTATCGATTTATATTAGTTTTTAGATGTTTTTAAAGCTCTATTATCTCTATTATTTCTATTTAATGTTTTCATTAATATTAAATGATTTCTAGGTAAGTGAATATCCTAGTATCTGCAGCGGGTACATTGCGTGTTTGCCCTTTGTACTCATTGCATAACTCAGTAGAGTTACACTGTAGGGTGTAGTTGGATAATTCATTATGTTTTGTTTAGCTCTTTGGATGGGTATCTAGTGCGGTTTTTCTTTGATACCCCGTTCAAACCTGAAGCTGGCACTGTTGCGCGTTTGACCCTGAGTGTCAGGAACAGTACTCAGAATGATAATTTTATTATTGATTGATAAAATTATAATTGTTGAAAATGTATGATCTGTAATTTAATAAATATTGAGAGATTATTGTTGAAAATATATGATCTATAATTGAGAAATACTGAGAGATCCCCATGATAATGTCGCGCGGTTTTCCCTTCAATTCTATGAAGTAGGTAAATTCTGTTGTGCTTTTTTAGTATCTGGAGCGAGTACATAGCGTGTTCGCTCTTTGTACCCATTGCATAACTCAGTACTAGAGGATAGACCGTAGGGCATGGTTGGATATCCATTATGTTTTGTTTAGCCCTTTGGGTGGATATCTCGTGCGGTTTTCCTTGATACTCCATTTATACCCGAAGCTGGCACTGTTGCGTGTTTGCCGCTCAATGTCAGGCACAGTACCCAATTTGGTATTTGATTATTGGTCGATAACTTTATCATGGTTTGAGTTATGTAGAGAATCTCTATTTGAATTTATGTTGATTGCTATCATATTTATGTTAAATATCTCTCGTTGAGTATGTGAATAGCCCCGTGTTAAAATATAATTTGTATCGTTTTGATAAATCTAAAGTAGCAGAGAATCGTTTGATTGATTCGGAGTGTTCAGGGTTACTTTTATTTCCAGGTAGTATTTCGATATTAAAGCTGTTAAAACCAAACATTAAACAACTTCTCGGGCCACCCAGTAGTGGCTTTTTTTCAGGGTTTAAAACCGATTTTCTACATTTAATCTAAACTCGAAAAGATCTACCACTGAACATTAAACCACTTTTTTTAACTTCTTGACTCGCATTTCGCTAACCATTTTAGCAACATGTGTGCGTGATTTCACGCTGAACGATCCAATAGAAAAAATATTTTATTCTTATCAATTTCAATAAATAAAAATATACGGCTCTCATTATGTGCCAGATTATTTAAAATATTCAAAGTAGAAATATCCTTGTTATACGACCCGATTTATTAATTAGATTTATAAAAAATTGGCTTACAATCTGACGAAAAAAGTTGTTTAATTTCATTAGTGCTAAATATATTGATAACCAGGCGTCTTAAATCAAAAATTGAGACAAGTGACGATAAGAAAAAAAACATTTAAAGGTCATAGATTGTATATCACACGCCATATATTCGGGTAAAATATAGGTAATGAGATAACATTTAATTTAAAAATATAAACATATTTAAATATAAATCAAATTAATGGGTCATGGAATGAAATATTGAAATACATCATATGGAATATGAAGAAGATTTATAGGCCCTGATATTAATTTATCGTTATTTCCTGTAAGAGAAATATTTTTAAAATTAATCACAACATACATAACATTTTTTTCCCAATAT